>LYUA01000873.1:46302-57610 GCA_002093875.1 Calopteryx splendens | reverse complement strand
CCCCCCCCCTGGCTCATTTCGCTACGAGCAAGACGACGCTCATTCACTCTCTCTCTCTCCATCCTTGTTCCCCTCTCCATTCCCTCGGTTGAATCCCATCAGGGATGGCAAAAAGGGCCTTTGTAACTGTGCGACTTGCATGCTGCCAAGTACACTCCTCTACTTCAAGCATCACTCCGTGGAAGTCGTGAGTATGCATTTAAAAACCGTACTATTATTCCACAGAATATATTCTGTGGAGAAGTAAGAATTGTTTTTTTCAATGATTATTCAATGCACTAAAGGGTATACTTAATTAATCCTTAATGTAAATGAGACCCGGAGGAGTATTTAACATATTTTGAGTGCGTAACTAATTGTCAGCTGAAAGACCCTGCTGTTATACCATTAATTGGTAAGTCCAAGAATTGATTGAGATTATGCAATTAAAATAAGCTAAAATAAGCATTTTTTCAGTTTAATATACTTTGCTCTAATTTTTATGTGGATGNNNNATAAGCATTTTTTCAGTTTAATATACTTTGCTCTAATTTTTATGTGGATGTTCGAGACTTATTTTTTGCTAATGAAACTAAATATTTCATTTTGATTGCCGCATTCTTGGGCGCGATTTGACGAAATAATTATTTCCGGTGATAATAGATTTTATCCGGGGATTCTAAAGCCCGGGGCTCAATATGGGCGCAAACCTCTTGCACCTCTTAACGATTTCAGTACGACTCTGGCTACAAAAGCCTGACGAAATATTTTGAAAATTCCATTCTCACCCTTCCACGAACCGTGGCTTCGTCGTGCTCATTCATGTAGCGTGCTGAAATCGTTATTACTTCGTTCGTACTTAAATCCGATATTATTGCATGACCTGGGCTCACATTATGGTCAAAGGTAATATATACGTTTAAAATTGGGAAGAAAATGTAGATTCTTCCTGCCATGGATAAACGGGTGTCATTTTATTATTGTTTCCGCTTTTTTAGTCCATAGTTTAGGCAAAAATAATTCTACAGTCCTATTTCCATCAAATTTTGAATTTTCGTGCAACACGAAATAAAATATAATTTCAACGATTCTACAGTTCACTCCACTAACCCCGAAAAAAGTAACTTTTAAAATTTAAAATTCTTTTATTTTAATTCACTAATATATTGGTCAGCTTGCTTCAGCCTTAAAAGTGATTTCATATGCAACATTAGTTTCGAACGTTATTTCTAACATGAAAGCTGAAGGTTACCTATCATAGTTGTGAAAAGATATTTCTAAATCTTCGAATACAATAGTTAAAAAATGGAAACTATAATACAGTGAACGTCTATTATTAAAAGTAATAGGTAGTACTTTGTGAAGAAAGCATATGGCGTGAAACGCAACGAAATACAACACGTGGAGCTGGTTAAATCCCAGCATGCATTTTGCTCCAGCACTGCGGCATACCGAGACTTTCACTGCACGCGTTCAATTTCGAGGGGTCGGATCTTTGGGACTACAGGTTAGATGAGAAGAAAATCCAAGACAAATAAAAAAAAATCATAATTAGTGCTGGTCGAGAATCAGAAATAATATAAAATAATTTAAATTCAATTTCGGATTGTCTAGTTATCAACTGGAACGGCTCCAAACAACCAAATGCAGGTTTCTACCAGAAGGCTGATTTATTTCGGTTGTGAGGGTAAAGTACATCTCGTATCAAACAAAAGTTGACCTTTCAAAATAAATTCGAATAGTTAAATAGCCCTTCGCGTGTGATTAGAGAATATATTCTGTGGTCAATGGAATTACTTACGGAATAATCCACTAGTGTGCATTCAAATGCAAGAACATCGCGGTGCAAAAATCAGTCCCCTATGTGAATGATTTTTACACCGTGAAATTCTCGCATTTGAAATATTTCCTCGTTCTCAGAAGTGTTTTTCAACTTTGCTGATTTATTTCATGCACTCAGTCCACAAACAAACACAGTAATCAACCCTTATGATGGCTTTATAAGTGAGGGTAGTGATCACGTTACACTCAGCAATATGGCGTGTGAAATTCACACACCAGGGCAAAGGGAGGAGGGGGGGTGGCAGTTCCATACCCAATGCCAACTGGAAGATACTGGTACTCGACATATAACACAACTTGGGTGAAGCTGAAGGTGACCAGAATCGGTATCCGAACGCTCTACCACCTACTAGACTACCACGTCCGATTAAGCAAAACAAGATGAAATGGATCAAGTTTTTCCTTTAAACGAAGATAACAATGCTAATTAATAAAAAATAATATTTTATAACCCATGGACCTTTTCGCAGAGCAAATAATGAGGGTTGTACATAAGACGGACGAGATCTCTCGGCTCGAGAAATAATAAGGAATGGAGTTTCCAAGTTTGATCGATTTTGCAGGGGACTCGACTCGACGAAACTAATTAAAAACCTAGAGCAAATAAAGAGAGAGAGACACAACAATGAGAATTTGCGCAGAGGTGAGCAATTTCAGCAGAGCGTGGGCGTTTTGACAGTTGGTGGATTCGTAATTTTACTGTGCTCATGAGACACTCGTTCCAAGTCCTAATTAACACTCAAGTGAAACTAACCAACTAAGCCTTTAAAAGTGCCACACTTCATGAGTCTGTTTTGATCGGCGTTTAGAAAAAGTCACGCGGAATGTTGATTTCGGATTTTCTTATAATTTGATCACGAAAGGTTTCAGAAATAAAAATAATTAATACGGTTACAGCAATGGTGTCATTACGAGCACTAATTCGTTTCCGAAGAGGTGTGTTGGTTATTCGCTGGCTAATCGATTTATCAAAGTCGGGGCCAGATGGAATTTTACAGAAACAAAATTCTGCAATCAAAGCGCGCCTTTTTTCAGAAATTAACATTCGGACCACAACGCCACAGTAACGCCGAAGCTCCCACGAGTCATGTTGGAGTACTTGACGAGTGATTCGGCCACCAACAACCTGAGTGCCAACCAAAAGAAACCCAGTACATTCGAACGTTACTGAGGAGGAGAGAAGAGTTATTTCTTAATTTATATTTTTTTTAAATACGTAAAAAAACCTTCAAATGTATTACCGTGTCCGTGTATTAACGTCAAACCTTACCGCGTCAGTCTTAAAATCACGTCTTTAGTTTTAGCCATTAATTGTACACAAAATATAATGATATTTTAACAATCTCAAGTTGGCACCCCAAAGTGTGATTTTGTTCTCAGTCATACCTACGTATGACGCCTTAATTTCCGTGATCAAAACAATGACCACAAATCGGTCATGAATGAAATTATTTACACCACGGAATCAAAGAATGAAAAAAAGACAACGACATTTCAGCCATTCTATCCATCGTGCTTCCTTGACCGCTCACACAATAACAGCATCGTGGCCGAGGGGAGAAAACGCCTCTCGTTTCGAGTTCTTAATTTTCTGCGTCGATCTTATCGATATCAAGATGAAACAGTCACTGCATTTTTTTCATTCAAACAAAGGCCAATTTGTGAAATGTTTTCCTCAACTTTATCAAGGCAATCAAAACGGGAAAAATGACAGAAACTAACTTTTAAAATTCTATGAAATGGAATTATCTCTCCAAGACAAAGAGCACTTCTAAGAAAACATTTTTAAGGTTCCCAAAATAGATATTTATTTAACTCAAACACGTCATTCTTCAATTGTAATTTCAAGAGGGTTTTTGTTGAGAGAATGAACGTGAACCCCGGGTTTAACCGCGCAGCTGAGCTAGAAGATGCCTTAAGAAAATTGGCCGACTGGGAAATGAACAGGATTGAAGAGATTTTATGTTTTTTATTTATATAAAATGAAAATTGCTCATGCTTACTTATGCGATTCCCAGACGTGTCCTGATTTTCCTCTTTGCCCAATCGGGAGACTCGGGAGGAGGCCACATGAAGTAAGTCCACCTCGATTCAGAGAAGACGTTTAACTGAACACCCTAGCGGATGTCGGTGCATGGAAGAAAATGCCGAGCTGTTTCCTCTCCTCCTCCCATAGCCTCCATGTAGCCCCAACTTCCCAGCTAACACATAGACTCCGAAGACTTAGAAAATGGCATGAATCCCAAAACAGCAATTACTAAGAACATGATGGTAACCAGTGGGCTGCTTGGTAAAGACGGCTGCAAAGATGACAGCTCCCGCTTTAAACCAATGCATTAAATTCCAGATTTATATAATAGTTCCGCGAAATCTTGATGCGGGCTATCAACAAACAATTCCGTGTTATTTTAGCTAAATCTAACAAATTGGTGCAAAAATAATGAGCAATTAGAGACGTTCAACTACCTTTAAAAAGTCTTCTGAGCCAGATTAAAATTTCCTCAGTCGACAGATCGAGTATGCTTTTATTTCCTGTTGGTGATCGGAACACTGGATAGTGAGCACCGACCAAAATAAATAAATATACTGGTTTGGGGATTGCTTCTATAATGAGCGTATTTGTTCGCATGGAACTGGAGGTCAAAGGAAATAAAATGCATTTAATAACAAATCACACCAGAATTCCATGAAACACAATATTTATTGCAATCAAGGGATGTGTTTGGGTAAACTTCAAAATGAATTAACAACTTAAACAAGTCGAAACAATCAACTGATTAAACCTTTAAAAAGTAATTTTTACCGTGACGCTATCTAAAAAGTAGGGGGGGCAAAAAAATCTTTATGACTATCCTTGTTTGAAATACTTTTCTTTCAGATGGATACCGATTTGGTTAAATGGAGAGTGCACATGATAATGAGAGAGATCCTCGCGACTAGTCATTATTCTTTTTTGATTATATGAGAGCTTTTCAAAGTATTTAAATGATTTGAAAAAAAATTAAAAGGCTGTGGATTCCACTCAATGTTTTATTTAAGCACAAAATTCAAAATTCATTCCTAATTATTACCTAATTTCTTCACACTAGAAACGCACCCTAATTTTTAAACGGAATATTCCGGTGGAAAATTGGCAGAATTTATCTAATTATTAGGTGAAACATACAACTTTAGTGGCGATTTCTTAATTTGTATAATATAGTGTCTTTTATAAAAAGACACTATATTATACTAAAGACTAAAGACTTTCTTTTTGAAGAAACCACGTCTTTCGGGAATTCTTTAGCGCAGGAGGAATATATCTTCCAATAACGCTGAGACAATAGTTTAGTCGACGTCGCATTCGGCGAAACTGATGTCGCAGCAATATTTACCTCCGCGGAAGAAATCCCTGGTCTCAACAAGGAACGTGATTTTCCAAAGAAATTGCGGATGAAAATATCCTGATTTTCGTACTTGTTTATGAACTTCTTACGATATTTTTTCACGTCTTCCATACCTTCTATCACATTTCACACAACTACACAATAAACGGGGGGTTGGGGGGAGGGAGGGGGGGAATATATCTTAAAACTCCTCGGCTAAGCGCTCCCGTAGTGACTCGGAGAACGACTCGACGTCGATGTAACGCACGTCCCCTCTTCCCCTTCGTCGACACCCACACGCAACCAAAGACCGCGCGACCCAGTGCTATGGTTTGCGACCACCAATGGTGCGCCTTTGGTTAGAATCGAAGCCCCACTCCCTGTTTGCATGCGGATTTTGTCCAAACCCTTTAATTGTTCCCATCTACGGTTCTTGAGGTATCAATTTTGCGCCATGCATTTCACTCAATAACCAAGGCATATAAATAAAAACGAAACAATGACGCCAAAATTGGGAGTCCACGGGATACATCCATAAAAGAGCAAACCATAAAAAATTAAGAACAAATATGTATTATCCGTCAGATTTAACCAACAACACTTTAGGCAAAGACATTGAATCTGGATGATAACATATAACCGTTAGTCTGACACGCTCTTGCTCAAAATATTCTTTTAAAAACTATTTCCATAGCGAAGTAGTTGGTAACCGAATGTTAATAAAGGTCTATATTGCCTCGAGTGCATATATATGAACCAAGTACTCACAACCGGCCAAACGCGACCGGTATGCAAAGTCTTCGCCAACGTCAAAGTTCACACTGGTGACTGAACATTACTGCGCGAATTTTGTAAAAGCCGAAATGGTACTTGATGAATGGATGATTTACATGGGGTGGAAACGGTCGAAGGTCGTGCTGAGGAATGGGACGAGGGTTATGATGTAACCCCTGCATTCTGCAAGTCATGGCACGGGTGCATTGGAGGATAGTATATCCCCAAGGATGCTACGGCGAAAAAATGTTATGGAGCATGTCATTCATTATGTGAGGTTCGAAAAAATGTAATTGGAAGCATAAAAGTAGCAGCATTTTCGGGGGAACCGAAAAGCCAGAACAAATATTAATAAAGTCAATAATAATATCAATTAAGACATTAAAGTTGAATCACAAAATGTACGTCGCATGCCGGATACGGACCCGTGACCAGTGTAGTAACCGAAATGTTCTGCACGCTATGAGGGTGGATATCAGGGTCAATGATAAGGATAAGTTCCCGGGACGTCTAACAAAGCATATAGTATGGGGGAACAGCCGAATGCCTGTGACATTAGAGTGTCCCAATTGAAATCGTTAAAACAGCGAGCCACGCAGTAAGAGAGTTAGCATATTCGTGAAGAGCATGAAGTTTTAAATTGTGTAATGCGCATTAAATCGTGCACGCGACGTTCCCATCCCTCATCGTGGATGGGTGGGGGAAATGATGCAATATTCCTGGGTGCGCTGCCGCGTTCCACTATCTATTTCACTGACCATCTCGGGAACGGTGGCCGTAACTCGGCTGCATGCGATATACTTTTAAATCTATCAAAAGTATCTACTCCAATTTATAAAAAAAATGCGCAGCGATTTTAACTAAACATTTTAAAAACATATTTTTAGTGGACCGATCAACTCTTTTGACAATTTTTCGCTACACCGGGACAATTCTTGAGCGCAAAACGACAATGCGTGGTATCGTTTAAAAGGTCTCGACCTGAACTATTTGAGTATATGCAGATTATTCGTAATTATTGTAACTCAAGGTTTTAAAAATTGCTTTAAAAACAAAGATTTGCAGAAAAAATATTCCGTTGTTGTTTTTAAGATGCATCTTGCGTAATGGCGGAAAATGTAGACTGGCTACATGAAGCAAGTTTGTTCCAAAGCACTTTATATACAACTCATCCATGTAATCTTAGGTATGGAAAAGGAATCAAAGCGCCGTAACTGGAACACACACAGGTTGAGTCGCAATTATTCCGGGAGCCAATAAATTCCTGACCTACGCATCTCCTTTTTCTCCAGCCGATTTCATCCTGAAATCCTTATACTAAAATGAATGCACGATAATATAGAACAGAACTCTTATGCATCCCATTTCGTCGTCCCTTGAGAAGAGTTCAAATGCACAGCAGATAATTTACGGAAGGCGTATAAATGTATTTCAGCGTATACTACCAACAATACAACATTGCGAGGATGACGGAAAGTCACGTGTTGCTGCTTTCCATATCCTTTAAATGCATGGGAGCATCGAATTAGGAGTTCCCTGCACCTGGGTGCGGGATCCGTAGCCCCCTGTGGTGTTCTAAATGATGGCCTCTGACTGATTGGCTGCCCGTGTTGTGCGTGCGAAGGTCGCGCCCATTGGGTAGGAGGACTCTCTTGCGCGTGCCTCCTCCCTGCGTGGTGGACCTCCTCCCCCCCCCTCACCCCCCGCCCCCCGACGCCATCCTCCTCTGGCCCGCTGGGCGGCGGATGCGGACCACGAGCACACACGAACTCGCCCCGTCCCTCTCTTCCTCGCCGTGGAAATCCCAAGGCCGACTCCGTCGGCTCCTCGGGTGATAAATGCTCCCTCATACTCACCACCCCCGCACGGAGCACGCCCCGTCCCCTTCCGCCTCATTAGAACACTTCCGGTGGATGCGTCGGTGGCGGGTTCGCTCGGATCGATTTCCGAATCGATTCCCTTCCGATTCTTTCACGGGGCAGGCGGGAAGCGTCGGAATTATTTGGTTCACTGCGCGATAAGAAGATTACATCCAAAACTTATCTCATGCTGAGAATAATCAATAAGCCCGGATGATAATAAATACAAATTCTTCGAATAACTCGGTAATATCGTCACTGAGTTCAAGAGTGTGAGCTGGCTTACATATAATTGACCTTGATTCCGCCAGAGGAACTTAGTTCATTTAGAATTGTTCAGTGAATAAATAATGAAATTTTAGGGACATATTTTTTGAAAGCCTTAATACAGCATTCGGGGCTGACGCCAGGGAATAGTCAAGGTGTTAATTGAAGGGACTATTTTTTTTGGCCTCATTGCATGGATCGCGTAACCAAAAAAATTCTCTTGTTGCGGCAAAACGAGATTCAATGATAAATATTTGAATAATTGAACATAGGATTTCTCCTTTTTTTAACATTCTCAAAACTCTGAAATACTTTTTAGATTTCAAACAGCCACTTGAAACTGAGGTGGTAAGGCGATCGCCCTCTCCTGGCTACGCGTCCTACCTCATTATGAAAACATACATTTTAATTATGGAAGCTCAGTTTAAGATAGTAGTTCCTTCGATAAAAATTCCAAATAATTATTTTTTTAGAACAACGAAAAATAGTAGTTAGCATACAACTATCTGCTCCTAAGCGGTTATAGACAGCCAATGACGATTAAAGTCTGACCAAAATTTCACTCAGCGGTAAGGAAAATAAAGCCACACTTTCTATAATATATTCCACGCAAGCCAAGCATCTGCTTGTGTTTCGGAGGGCAAGATTGAAAACGCGCAGAGCCGAAAAGTAAGACATAACGACTGGCAACTTTGAGCGTGAGCATTAATTCGCCGGAAGTATTTGAGGAGGAAAATAGAGTGTTGTTAGGAAAGCTCTCGATTGAAGAACCCGGAAAAATGAATGCCATAATAAAACGCATTTAGTTGACCTACCGACCTTAGAGCCCCAAAGATAGAAGTTATCGCGACACTCGAAACACGTTCCGAGCTTGATTTTAGCGACATTTACTTTTATCGAGCAATTTACTCGTCCTTTACTTGATTGCTGTTAATTTGTACACCTTGATATGTAAATCACGCAATGTTTTCTCTATGATTTTGGACTGCAATATAATCATCCTTCCACGTCCAAATTATACGACTCACTGAAGGGGCATCAGGATATATTTAAAAAAATATTGAAGTCCAATCAATAAAATACAAAAATACGTCCGTGCGATGAAATCAGCCTTCAAAAATCCGCACAGGGCAAGGAAATAATAATAAATGTTCCACCTTGGGATCATATCTTAGCATCAGTGAGTAAAAATATCCCAATAGCTAAAATAAAAAAAATGCTTCGATTTTTACTTTTATTTTCTCCCAGCAGGGATAAAATACTCCAATCGAAAATTACCTGCCCAACTGCAGATGCTCTAGATACTAAAAATACAATTAAATACAATGATCTTATGATCATAGCTAACCGAATTTCTTACAGTCGCTATCTATGCCACTCACCACTTTTCTAATTTTTTCGCCCATATCTTCCTGTCTTATTACAACCGAAGCGCTCGTGTTCGATTCCCGGCGATGCCTCTGGGTACCCTCGGCTTCACGCAAGCTGTGTACTATTTTTCGGGTACCAGGTCACATCCTGGGAAATCACAGGCGGTACAAGGAAAGGAACTGGCCACCCCACCCTTATGTGTGAATTGCACACACCGTATTAGGGCTTAGTACTGGGTGGGCTCATCCCTCACCTACCAAACCGACCTTCGGGTTGATTACTGTGATTTTTGGATGAGGAACTTCGAGTATATTCATGTGAAAATTCACAACAGTAACGTCGAAGAGATAACGAGAGTTGAGATGACAAGACGATTCGAGGGACGACTGGCCATCGTTAGACCCGATGCCATCATGGGAGGTTCGTGAAAATAAAAAAAATATCGCCATTGAAACAGTCCACGGGAGGAGGCGACGCGCATTTAAGCCACGTCACTACTTTCCAAGTTTCACTCCTTGCTAAGAATTTCACGCCCGCATTCACAGGGGGGGTGGGCATGTTGCGGCTCACGGTTCCGCCGTCTCTTTCCACGGTGACGGCCCTGGAGGAGGATTGCTGGCACGGTTCCGTTGCCTTGTCCTCTCGAGGGACAAAGACAAGGGGAAGGGAGGAAGGAATGGGGCGACGAAGAAGCGACCTCTTTTATTTCCACGGCCCTCGCGCCATATAAGTTTAAGGTAGGTTTTGGTCGAACGTTCCCTAAAAACTATTACGCGTTCTACGAATCACTGGAAGTTTCTCTGGCTAGCCCTATGGTACTTCCCTCTTCGCTTCCTCTCTTCTCCCACCATATTCAAAACTTTGTCGATAGTCTTTCCATGTCCAACTTATTTTCTCCGTTCTTCTCCACACCCGCAGCTTAAAGGACGTCTGACAACAGGCTAAGAGAATTAAAACACGTTTTCAGTCTGGAGGTGAAACACTTTGCTAGAGTCACGTGTCTCTTTATCGGACGATATAATTCTGTCGGCTTCGGCGTAAAACTTGTAACTCGGCTCTTCTAAAAGCCTTGCCGACCCAAGCGTTATAAATAATATAAGCCTTCCTTTTTCGAATACCGAAAACGTCAGTTCTCGATAGTGGCCGTGCTGACGATAAGTGTCGTCAAAACATCCATCGCTTTCGTCTAAAGATCCGTTCCGGAAATCCAGACGCTTTTTTATTCGCCGTGAGGTTCTCTAAACTCCCTTCATCAGGTGGTTTTGTTAGGAGACAATAGAATTCACCCAATACCTACTAATACCCAATACCTTATTCTACCCAAAACCCAATACCTACCCTACTGCCGAGGGAAATTCACAATTTATTGTACGGGAGCAGCAGCTCTTTTACTTGGTCCCTCTGCCGTTTTCTTCAATTTACAGAAATTCACTCTGCTCGGATTTTGACAGCGGGTTGACCCGAGGCAAAAAGCCAAATTGAACCCGGGACCCTCCGGTAACCAGCTCTACCCACCAGATACACGCGCCGTCTGTTGCACATCTTATATATATATGTTCCAGGCTACCATTTGGTTTTCATTTGGTAGCCCCCTTTGGCATTCCTTTACAGGTGGGTTCCTAAGGGTGGCACTTTATACATGATGCAAATGTAGAGCATTGGTTTTTGTCGGGTACGGAATTGGTAGCGCAAAGGCTGGCCAACGTTATTTGGCGTGAAGTATGTCAGACTATGGTTATGATTTGTTGATGATGGTGTTTTTACGTCGTTGGGTATTGGAGGCTGAAAATGTGCGAATACATTCGACTCTGAGGGAGGGGAGGGGGGTAGGTCAAAGGGGAAAGGGGTAGG
>LYUA01000872.1:718135-735057 GCA_002093875.1 Calopteryx splendens | reverse complement strand
GCACTCTCCGTTCGCCGGCAATCGCCTCCCACGAGATCGGCGTGAGGGTCGGGTGTGATTTTCCATCTCGTCGAGCGTTGCATAGGTGCGGGACTAAATGGATTCTGCAGAGCTTATTTTCTTTCCCCTCCAGGAGTGATTATTGTTTTACTGCTCGCAGTGAGCGCTGTATTGGAGACCTCAACGTCTGTATATTTCCGTTAATCATATTGTAGAGCCCCGTAGCTGGAGACTTGAACGTCTGTGATGAGAAATGATGATCATTTAGTGTTTGTGTTTTCTCTTTGTTTTATTGGTGTTCAAGAATTTCTTAAAACATTTTTTCGGCATTAGTATTTACTTCCTTGTGGAGTCTACGATAGTGTTAATGTGGTGATTGGTGTTGATATTGACACATTGATAGGTGTAAGCCTGTATTTATTTAATGCAATAATTTGCATTTGCCTGTTTAATGTTCATTAAACATCTCGAATAGTTAATTAACTCATATTAATATCCCTCTATCGACCTGTCCTTAATCCTGTTCCAATAGCTGGTTCAACTTCATCCTTCTTTATTGCTATCCAGATTGAAATTCCTCAAGCATATATGGAGCGAAATCGGAGAAAGTCTGCAGGTCATCAGGAGCTTAAGAATATTTAATAGGCTGAGCGTCCCGTCTCCTGAAAACAGAAACATGCTCGGCTACTAGCCGTCTTTCCTATCAAACACGGCGTATCTCACGGCGCGCTGATTATTGCAAACCCCGATGCTCTATGCCTTCTCGCGCCAGCATCCTCCATAATACCTGCCCACGAAATGACAGCGCCGAGCGATTGTGTTCACGTGCTAGGAGAGGACCGCTATCTCATTTCTCTCCCTCGGAGTCTCTCCTCGCGGACGCCGAATGTGCCCGTGTGTGTATGCATGCGTGTGCCCGGTCCAGTTCTCGCATTGTAATTGCGATGACTCCGCGTGATAAGGTCCTGTTTGATATAATGGCCGGTCGCCCTTATAAGTTTGTGTCTTTGCCGAGCTAGATTTTCAATCTGGGGTTTTGATCGCTTTTACAGGCGCGCACACACACACACGCAAGCGGGGAGGGGGTGGAAGACAAGGGCGGAGGAGGGAGGAGTGCGGCAGGGAAAAGAAGTGTTAAGGGCGGCGGCGCGGCGGTGGGAGAGATGGATGCAAGCCCATTCATTTGCAGAAAGCTCCCGGGAGTGTGTGTTGGCGGGGTGCGAGGGAGGGGATAAAAGAAAACTCGAGCGTGTTGCGGGCGTGGGTGAGTGTATCTGTTCGTGTGATATAGTGTCCACGGCTGATCCTCTCGCGAAGTCGGCGGGGTTGACGTTCAGTTATTGGCGTCCGCTTTGATTATCTCACGGCGGGAGTTTTCTGCCGGAAACGCTCGCTTGTTTTGCAATCCCATCGCCTGATATTATTTTTTTAGAAAGCGATTCTTCTGTCTTGAATTCCAACTGTACTCACCGTCTATTACTACCCGTCCTCTATCTCCTTCATTTCCCCACGTGACATCCCTATGGTTGTGAAGACAAGTACGAGTTGTCTCAATTTTCTCTTGTTCCATTGACGTCCTTTTAAGGGTACAGGAACGAATTTATCTCGCGTGTAAAAACGTTTTGACCAATGGGTTCCACAGTGGTAGTTTTCCAGTGCATTGTGAACTTTTGGTCTGAGTTTCATCAATGAAATTTTGATTTCTCACATATGAGACAAGCCATCATTCTTCAGCTGTCTTTTGTGTGAAATTTGATTGATGACGATTGTCTCTGTAAAGTATACTTACCTATACCTATGGTTGATATACTAGAAATAATCTCCGATTATCCCAAAATAGTGCTGTGACATTTTTCACTGAGATTGCATATGTGATTGAGTATCATCAATCAGGAATATAATTGAGGAATTAAAACGTTTAGCTTTAAAATATATTAGTAGGTTTAGTTAAAGTTTTGAAAGGGTAGCGTTTTAGCATTTTTGAAGGCGCCTTAAATTTATTGAATGCAGCTTAACCTCAATGTAGACATAGAGAAATGCTTCGGGATTAGTGGATTATGTATAATTTTGCGGCAGATATTAAATATAGTTTAATTGCATGAGAAGTATTTGAAAGAGTAATTGATTTGCTTTCCTTTGCGTTGGTGACATAAAACTTTTATCGGACATAAATCACTTCACTTTAAATCCAGCTTTTACTGCGCGCGAGGGGAAAGAGTGTAATCAAGAGTTTTAGAGCATGCCTATTGAAAGGACGGCTATCAGTCTTGGATCTCACCACACCCTTACACTTAAATCTCCATGTTGGGTATGAGCAGGCACTGCTTCCAAAGCACGCCCATTTAAGTCACAGACACACGCACACGGATTCCACTGGAACGCACCAGGGGAGATTTTGACGGCTGACAGTTCAGAGATTTACTCCCTTCGTCCAAGAAAAATGCTTCAATCACCGTGCTACATAATTTTGTTGGTACTACTTTCGAGCGGACGCACATTACCTTGCTTCGGTCTGCACGTTTTTCCTGATTAGCTTATTAAAACAGCTGAAAATCGTCCATAACCCTTCTAGATAGGATTAAGTAAGGAAAATGAAGGTTATTTAAGTGTATTCCACCCACACATTTGTATGTTACTTATGGGTTAAAAAAATCTTTTCTTGAATGTTATGCTCAAGCTATTTAAAGTAAATATATTTCATCAAGAGACCCATATTGTTGCCATGCGCACATTGTTCTTTGCTCATGGTGAACTTCACGACCCGCTCACAAGAGGGAGGAACAATTAATCTGAAATATATCTGCTCTAGATACAAACTCAAAGATTGTTTTCTATATTCACTTATTTCCCCTATAGCTTCTGAGATCAATTATCATTCAGGGTGGATAGGATAATTTAGCTGAAATATTTAATATATATTATATTCATATAGGGAAATTTTGTCTGATGGATAAATTAATACATTTTTCAAACTATTTCGGAAAACGGATTATGAAAGCGTAAGTACCAGAAAAATTCTCCAAGTGTATATCGGTTTATAATTATGGCATCATGAACTCTTGCAGTCACTTATCTACCAGGTAAAAATGTATGCACACAGTATTGACGATGTTGTCATGAAATTCGATACCCCTAGCTATGGACAGAATAATGTCTTATCATCCGACTTTGGAGTAATGTGTATTTCACTCAAAGCTGATGAGTTCCACTCCAAAAAATTATCTTCTAAACTTACCGCATGATATGAAATCACCCGCGATGGAGGAGAGCGGACCTAAGTTTAAATTTCATCAGGAATATTTTTTTACAATCTTTTAATTTTTTTACATTTATTTACGTTCTTCAATTAGGTGCATTAATACGCAACGGAAAACTACTAAACAAGAGAAACACCCCCTTCCACGGATGCGTGATCCGTAATCGAATGCATTTTGATGCAGGTACACTATTACTGGGTCTTAACTTTTGTTCACGCGTCCCAGTTGAAAAGCTTTTTTCGCTTGCATCATGTCATTTTCGCGTCCACGCTTTGCCGTGGTCAACGTGCGGAGGACGCGTGCGCATCTCCCTCGACTCCGTGAGGACGGTCCCGCGGCGGATGAGCCTCACTCCATTCCACTAGGGGACTCGCTCGCTCGCGTCTCTTCCGCCCGCCCGACCGCGAACTCGATTCTCGTCAATTCCCTGGAGCCGCCCGTGCCCCACGAAGTAATTTCACGCCTCTCTTTTCGATTACCCCAAAGATGCGCCGGAATAATTTAAGATGGCGTAAAGTCGTGTGTTTAAATAGTGAAAAAGAAAAGCCGAGTGAGTGAGGGTTGTTTCAACTCTGCTGTTATTATTATATTTTCACCGGCGCCGTGACCGTGCTTTGTCTCCGCTGCGGGGAGGCAGAAAAAGAGAGTATTAAGGTTGTTTGTGAAGGGTTCTTTTTTTTTTAACCCATACCCCGTCTGGTTGACTTGAGAATCACCCGAGTTGAGGCCGGGCCAACCAGGCATCGAACGGCGTTCCCCTGGATAGGCAATCTTTGTGCTCCTTGAAGAAGCTAATCCTTTTTAAAGCTCCGGCGCTCTCTCGCCGAACCTAGCTGATCTCTCATTCTAACCAACGTACCTCATTTTCTTCTTCATCAATCTTAATTGCCGACGGTCGTTACCTTTCACTATTGTTCCGGATATCGAGAACAAAAGCCTGCTTATTCGACAGCATAGATCCTTCGCGACTTCAAAATGCCAGAGTTAACACGTGCAGGGCTATCCTCTCGTTAATACAGGAAACGATGGTCCATCGGCTCGCGGCTTGAGAAATATTCCGAGGTCTATTCAACTCCTAGGGTGGTTTTTTTCCCTTCGGTCCCTTTGTGAGGCGTACGCGCTGTCGGTCGCTTTGTTTTTTCTTCCCCTCGCACCCCAATATAAGTAATCAATGTGGGAAATGAGCGGGCACGAGGGGAGGTCTTTTGAGAGGCCACCCGCCTTTTAGGATTGCGCATTTTTCGCCAGGGCGTCCGTCTATCCATCAACATCCATTAGGTTGCGGAGAGGTTATAACTCAAGCCGTTTTGATGCCTCCTAAGGAGAACCTTTATGCAGCTCATTGAGTGCATTGGAATGGGATTGATTTACTAAGCCGTGGTGGTTGGGAAACGTTGCAAGTGAAGTAGGGTGCATACGTAAATTTTGCCATTTTCCCTCTGGCACAATGCTCTTGGATCTTTAGTTCTTTAAAAAGATGAAATGGGAATTTTCCTGGTAATTTGTGAACATTGCTTGACAGTGATTTCCCTTACAGTAAAAGGTAGACGAATGAATGCATGCGCTCTGTGATTGGGTAGGTATATCTACATGTAGAAGCGGGTGGATAAAATATCCGCGTAGTCATCGGATGTTTTAACCCATGGATAACTGAGGTAGAAGATTTAATGGACTCATGCATACATTGCACATGAAAGGGCAGGAGGGAGCCTTTCATCATATCCACATTCCAACCTACCCTTAGGCATAGATGTACGCTGTTTCATGTTTAAAATTCTGATATCTGAAGTGTTCACAGGAGCACGTTGAGGTCAACTAACTCAACTGCCAGTGTGTGTCTCGGCAGTTCTAAAATTTGGCCTCGATATTTGGTAATTTTTGGTCATTTTTCTAGCCTGATTTCACGCGCATTGCGCTTAATTATGTGCGTGAAATCACGTACAGATGTCAAATAGGCTATCAAAAACTGAATCCTCGACAACTGTTGTCGGGTTATCGTTTTAATCTCGAGATTTTTTTGCCTTGTCTCTTCCAATGGATGCCCTTTTGGTAGGGCGTCGTTGTTTTTGGCTCTGTCTCATCATTATCGTGCCTCTTTACTGGGCCCTTAAGACAAATCGAACCTTCACCTCTTAACTTCCGTTTACCCTAGTTAGACGCAGCTGTCTCGGCGTCCACGTCAGCAGATGGAAGGTCTGACGATTGTGGAGAGTGTAGTTCCGTCGGCGTCATTCTCATCTGACTTTACTCAGAGAAGTGGCTATTCCAGTAGATTGCAATTTTTTATTGAGATATGTGCAAATTCATAAGGCAACTCATGCCACAAATAATGCATCTTTTGCATGAACTTCCAACGATTTGACTCGCACCATGGCATGCGAAAAAGTTCTCAGGTCTCCATTTCTAAGCATTCAGCTCAAGTAAACTCGGTTTTGGTTCAGTTCAACCTAACTCGGTCGAGATACAAGGAACCAAGTGTTGCCGCATGCATTGGAAGCTGCCCGTTCCATAAGTCGTTTTAGGTACACCACTAAGAGGTTCTGTCCGTTTTCGTATTATTATTTGTGTATCACATTAAATTTCAACTCTTCGCCATTTTGACTTTAATCCTTCCATACTTCTATGCCCGTGGGAAATGAAAGAGCTTATTTCTAGCTTAAAAAAATCATCTTTTAATATTTTCGATTTGTTATTTATTCAGCCTTAGCTCTGCAAATCACTTTCGTATGCGCTATATTTGTGATGGAGCTAACTGACATTTGAATTAATAAACTGTCAGTGCATCTCCGTATTTTATGCCTAAGAATAAAATGCCTTTCTTTTTTCAAAACCTTGCAATTCCGGTCACTCATGTCGTTCACTTCATTAATATTTCATTCGCTTTGCATTCCTAACCACGAAATTCCTTCGGCCGAAGTCCAAAATTACTTGAGTACCTGGTTCCTTCTAGGGAAAACTTGAAATTTATCTCTACAAGATGGAGTATGCGTAAGTAAATATAGGATATTAGGCTAATTGTTCAATCTATTCTCATAAAGCGTTTTATTTTAATTACATTTTATTTGATACTAAGTATTTAACTGGGAGGAATAAAACAAAATTTGACACAGTGGTAACAAGAAATCTTTCGTAGCTTATTTTAAGTGGCTTTTTTCATATTGCTCTGAGCGCTTGAGATAATTTTTAGTGGAAATTTTGTACGCAATGTTATTATTTATTGCAGTACTAAATCATTGGTCATATTAAAATATTGACAAAATTTGAGGCGATAAAATCTGTCATCGCATCGCTAGGGAAAATTTTTCAATCCTCTAAAGGGAGCCGTGGTTTATCTCGGGGCGAAGATGTTTCAATGTCGTTAATCTTACCGTTCATCTTATTTTACATATCCTTCTCACAGGGCTGCGCCAGATGACTCCTTCAACGCGTTTGCGGCCTCACAGCTCGAGTCGTATATCTTGGGGCTGTAAAAAAAGGAACCCTGATAAATTTATAGATTCATCTCATTTGGCTGTATTAACATTTTGGAGGCGAAAAAAAACGAGAATCGCCGTAGGAATGCGGAAACTTTTCAGGATGGGTCGCCTCGAGATGGAACGAAAAAAAGCATCCTTTGATACGGTAGCCGGCTTCCGTTCGGTCAGATCTTAAGATAGGCATTATACCAGGGTTTCTTTAAACCTCTTTTAGCCTCAAGGCCTTGAGCGTTGCTGTAGAACTAGGGTTCCTTCAAACTTCTAGACGTAGTTCAACCTTTAGACGTCGTGGAAAAATACGATTTAATACAATCAAAATGGATAAAATATTATGAATGGCATATCTCAAATCCAAAATTTATTTTACAATCCTAGTTCTCTAGAATAAATTTTGTTTGGTGTCAAATTGATTCACTAGTAATCATATTTTATAAAAACCTTAGAAAACCACAAGTTTATAAAAATAATTTTGAACACAATATGGAATGAACGTAAGATGTGGTTAAAGCCACGCTTGTCTTTTAGAACCTATTGTGCCTCTAACATTCGTGTAACTATATATTTTATATTGATTTATAAATTTTTATTGAGAGGTTTGGGCGTTTCTTTGATGTAACTACCAAAGCATTTTCAAAAATGCTCCTCTCCAAGCAATATCAGGAAGTACACTATGAAGAAGTGCCAGTGCGCGTATTCGACCGGCGTGAACTTTTCGATTTAAAACTAGCAATGGGAACGCTGTAAGGAGTAAATTCATGCCCTCCTCATTCAGCTTAGAGAAAGTTTTACCCCCTTAGGAAACGAGTTCTCGGCGTCCCTCGCCGAAAATAAATGGGGGTGCCTTACCGTAGCGTGTAATTCAGAAAAAAAGGTCCTTTCTCATGTCAGCCTCCCCGGAGAATTGTGCGCGTTGAGGTGTCTTCCTTCCCATCTGCTTCGCCCCCTCGGGCTGCCTTTCGGTCCACCTCGTCCACCCGTTTCGATTACCACCCCACCCCACCTCCACTCCTCCCTCGCCCCCTGACTCATATCGCTCCATTCCTCTCGAGCATCTCTGTTATCGCTGAATTATATACCGTTGCGATTATGGGCAGTTTGTAATGTAAACGATTTGCAAATTTATGAAGAACTTGGGGCCGAGCGGTTCTCGTTCATTTCATCCGTTCCACGCTCTTCCTCCACTCGGATTAGCTCGCCGTTTTTTTCCCCTTCGTTTTGCACTCTTCCCTTCATGCCGGGACCTAAGATGCAGTCATTCTGCCCTCGCCCCCGGGGCGAGAGGAGATTTTCCGTCCAGTTCCTCCAGTACGATCCATCAGAGTTTTATTTAGTTAATGAGAACCGTGGCATTAGTGTATTTTTTCGCGTCGAGGATTAAAAAAAATATTTATTCTAGAGTTTTATATTGATTGGCGTTTCTGGTTGCCCTTCGCGTTAGGTGACTCTTGTAATAATCGAAGCCCTATAGGCAGCCAAACTAGCTGTCTGAAAGTGTCATGTGCTGATAGAAACGAAGAAGACAGGTGGGCCCAAGATTTTTAATTGGATTAAAGGAGTCTCGAATTTAGTCCAGACAGAAATATTGCACTATATTGCCTTTATAGAATACTCGGATAAAATTCCGAAAATATGCTCCGGCACGATAGATCAATTTACTCATACTTTCCCCTCATTATTCGTGAATACAACAAAATCACGATTAAACATGTCCAGGCTCGATTACGTGACGCTCTGGGGTTATACATAAAAATCTTTCCATTCGAAATATAATTTCCGATTAAAATTGATTTATTTTTGCTTAAAGGTAAATAAGAATTTATTGTTTTATGATAATACATATGTTTATGAAAAATTATTTATCATATATTATCGTAATGATGAAGCATTTTTAAACTTGACCTATCGTTGCTAAGGAAGTTTTAAGTGATTGAGAGGAAAAAAATCTTAATTATTTGTAAAAGTCATGCACCCTATTATATTTTATTTACATAGGTAATTTGGAAGTTAATTCACGGTGCAAGTAAGAAGCATGTATTTGTGCCTATTTAATTATAAAAATTACGCAATTTTTCTTTTATAGCTAATAATCAATAGAGATTTAACTTTAAACTGGGAAACGCAACAAAAAATGCCAGACGTAATACAATGAATGCGCTGTTTTCCCCTCCAGGTTTGAGAAATGCGAAATATTGCAACTTTGAGTGCTGATATCTCTCAAGGTAACGTATAAAGGTGTATATTTTTTTCCACAAAACAAAAATTTTACGCGAATCCATCAATGAATACCAGATAGTTTTAAACTAAGGATAATCTCATATTTGATGTTTTTTAACCAGAAATAACTGAATCGTGCATTAAAGCTTATGTTAAACCTGTATGAAGAGTTCTCGGGATCCCCACCGGGTCAGGAATTCCATTTTTGCCTACGTTTCGACAGACGACTCGTCCATCGTCCTCAGGGTTGAAATGTTGAGTGTTAAATTTGGTCCCAATAATGTCTTATGTTAAATCTACTCTTTTAGAGGGAGAATTGAAGGAAAACTAGAGTGAAAGGACGAAATAATTTAATAAAATACTTATTAAAACTTTTAATGGATAACACTTCTTAGAGATGCTTTGTTCAGAATATATGGTGTTATTCTATTTGAAGGTGGAGCCACATAAAGCACGCCAACAAATCTACTGGAATGACCTTATTGCCTCATGACAATCCTTTAACTAGATCTCCAGATTTACCCAAAATTACAAAAATAATGATTTGAGTCGTAACATCCACCCGCATCGCGCTATTGTCGTGGATGGCAGGGATTGACTTAGGTGTACCAAGTTCGGAAGCTCGCGGACGCTGTTTTAAGCATTGCTACTAAATGCTAAGAAAATGTACCTACAATGAAAATCATCACATCATCGTATTCAGAATAATATTCACTGACGGTGTTTGTTCTAGCGGATCATTCGGCGTAGAATATTTCAATATTCCGGGGTTGCGATCATTCAATGAAATATCCTTTTTATATGTTGATTTATTTTCCGTTACGTTTTTATCTCAAGACACGCGAATTGACCTGAAAATTCGCTCTCCGTTGGTCTCATCGGCTTATCCAGTCGGCATGCCGTAGAAGCCTCCTCCGATGGACATATAAAAATTGGGCTTTCCCCAAGACCATTTAAGCTCAAAGAGTGGGAAAGCTTGTAGTGCACTTTAGGGAAACGTGTATTTGAAACATCTCGTTAATAGTTTAAACTTGAAAAAATATCGTCCACTTAAATTGACTTTCCACACGGCGTATGAAAGCAAATATCATAACATAAACTTTGGAATGAAGTTATTTGGTGTTATTATTTGTTGCATTAGGTTTTTGGCTTTCGAGAGGAAAAATGATTCTAAGGGAAGGGGTAGAAAATAATATGTTATATCTCGTACACAGTGATTTATGCTTTTGTTTTATTGGAACACAATATTCCTTTTTTTCCGTAATACAAGCACCTGTCTAGTTCCGCTTCTAAGGACTAAATATTAAATACGATTAATTTTTTCCGGAAACCTAGCGTTGTTAAATATATCAATTATATCATTTTTGAATGGGTAGTATCCCTTTTTTGTCTAAATATTCTATTTAATGACATATTTCATTTTTTCAAAGGTGAATTGACGCATTTTATCTTTCGAGACGAACCATTTTAACACTATTTACGTGATCTTGCTGCCCAGAAAATCATACAAACCAGCACTGAATTCTATGAAACGCACTTTTAATTTAAAATCGTTGATTATAACCTGTTCATATGAAACGAAGATGGGTGTCCTCTGAAGTCTAGGAATTTGTGCTTATCGAGTTGTTCAAGTGTAAAAGTGGAACATACAAAAAGCGGTCTTCGAGAAATAATGAATGATTTTTATTTGGTTATTAAGTGGCGCGGTAGTCCAGTGGGTAGAGCGCTAAGCTATTAACCGGATGGCCCGGGTTTGATTCCGAGTGACGCTTCTGGGCCCCCTCAGCTTCACGCAAAGTGTTTACCATTTTTCGGGCACCAGATCATGCTGAGATATCACAGGCGGTGCAGGGAAAGAAACTCTTTTTGAATTTCACACTCCTGCGGGCTTAGTACTGGGTGAACTCTTCCCTCACCTGCCAAACCGACTTTCTGATTGATTACTGTGATTCATTTGTTTATAATTGAGAAACTAATTTCATTTATTGGACGAATGAACTCAGTGTAGATTTTCCATCTCTTTATTTATTTGCATATTTCTGAATACACTTCGCCTAATTAGTATAACCTAAAAAGGAAATTTTAGATGCTCTCCGTATCCTGGATTCAAGCAGTTGCCGGCCAGTCACTTCCATGACTGCCAGCCAACTTCGATTTTCCTGGTTCAAGCTCCGCGTTACACCTTTTCCGAATTTCGGGGTTAGTCGACGGTTTAATATGGATATCGGACGGACTCGGCCGTGGAGATTACTTTCCCGGATATGCATTCACTTAGATTCCTGGGCAAGGCGTAATCAGATATTGCGATTAGGGGTGTTTGCCTATGCTATCATAATGGATAGCCTTTTAGTGCGGATGGGAGTCATAGCGACCAATACATTCTCCTGTCCAAAAAAACGCATTATTTTAATTGGGAAATGGGAGTAGACTGTCTGTAGATAGTGAACAGAATTTACGATTTGCATTTTAAAATGTGCTTTGGAACAACTGCGAGAATTAATAAGGACTAATTGATTCAAAATGGTCCCGTATGAAAACACAGAAAAGAGGAGCAATAGAGGTAGGAAAACAACAATAAATTTCAGTCGACTCCTTAAGACGTTCGCTGCTAGAATATTTGAAGCTGTTAAAAAGTTCGATACACACAGAAATCAGGTATTTGATTTACTGGATACACCGATCCATCAAAAAACAAGGATTCGATTTTTAAAAGGATCTCAAACAAAGCGTGTAATTACACTCTCACTCTGAAACGAAGTTCAGTAAGCAGCCGATCCGAGGGCGCTTGAATAACACCTGAATGCAGCGAAAAAAATGACGGGTATTGCCACTTCTCTCCTGAGGGCGATGGCAGTCTTAGCCATCGAAACGACGAGTCCTCGGCGAGGAACTGGAGAATTCTTCCATCATAAATTTAGTCTGAGTGGGTTTGAATCGGCCCCTTATTACTCTTTCACTGACCACGCCAAGGTGGGCGTGGGAACTTCTCCGCGCCAGTCAGGAACAAACGACACCAATAAGAGATCGCTCTGAATAATGTACTTATTGATAATACCTTTTCCCACACACAATTTGATCCCTTGGATTACCCTCAAACTTGTTCTGATCCGTCTTCTGGCCCTTCCAGGTCCATCCATTGCCACCAAACTCTATCTATATATGCCGTAACCCGCGAGCCGCCAATAGGGTGTGTGGCAACTCTTTTTCCCTACCTACATTCGGCCCATCCTTCCTCCTTCCTCTTCGTTCGTTGAATAAATTCTAAGTTTCCACGCGAGCCTGAGGCACATAGCGCTCGGGATGTATGTGAATTCCAAGACGAGGCGGCCGAGAGCCTCCACACCTTCTTCCCATGCCGGTCATCAAGACGGGTCGATTTTCGTCGATAGAGACCGTTCGAATCGCCAGATAGTAGGTTCTTTTTCATGGTGTAGAATCCCGCGTTTTTTTTTCACTGGTCGAAAGCTGATTCGGAAGGGTTCGTTTTTAGAGATAGCGCTTATGGCATCGATTTCTCTTGCTCGATATTCTAACGATCCCGAGTCCATTCATAAAATTTGGGCATGGAGTGAATAATATTTTAGTATACTTGACTTTCATTTAATGTTGCTTTGCCTATTTTTCTTTCCCCAGTTTTTCAGTTAAAGTTAACTGAATGATTAAAATTGGAAGCATTCATGCCTAATTACCGGGTGAAAAACTGAGGTACCATCTAAGTAATAAATGATTACGTGCATTTCATGATATCAGCGACCGGTTAAAAATTCTTGCAGTTATTCACCCCTTGTGGCTTCGATTTACTTTTGTATGGTAGGTATACTTGAGTTTAACTAAGGGCTCGATTCTACAAAATCGTTTATCATAAAATCTTGAGTATTTCAAGCATGGGTGTTCACTGAATTTAACAACTTGATAAATTCTCCGTAATCATGCTCAAAAATCTGTGTGACAAATCGGCAAATAGCGAGCGATGCATTAGATCCCCGATTCATAGGTAACGGATTGCCAGGGATAATTATTTAATGAACTAACGAACTCATCATGATGTCATCGAGAGGTAAATACGTTAATGAAGTTAATAATCATTATTTTGTAGCAGAATATAATTATTCTTCTTGCGATATTTAACTGGAAGAGCTTTAAATGGTTAATCATATGGGAAATACTTTTTTAAAAGATTAACTTAGTCTAAAAATATAGGAAGTTGCACTTAGTCACTGCGGAAAGTGAAAAATTGCAAGGCACAAATGTAGTAGAATAATTGTTAGTTAAAATTATAAACTTTGTCGTTCTCTCTTGCCGCTCAATTTTAACTGAAAGGCATGAGTTGTATCATACACTGGACTGGAATTCCTATGGGAGTTACGACTCACAACAGCTAAACGAGTTTTACCATGGGAGTGGATAAATACCTAGTCGTTTTCTGCACAAAGACTTTTTTTGTAATTATAAAATTAAAATCAGCATTTATGTCATAATTATCATTGCCAATGAAAATGTCATAACGTTTCATGGAATAACGGTTTTACTGCTAGGCGAAAGGTGATTTCTTTCTTCGGTGATGGGGAAATGCAGCGAAGACAAAGAAATTTACCAATACTCCGCTTCCTTCTTACCAGTAGGTATAATCCAAAGCGGTAAATGTCGTCTGATCATGACATACGATTCTTGCTCTCCTGGAATCATTTCGCTCTGTTTTCTCGCGGCGTTAATCAGCCACGGTTCAGCGCATTCCGACAAATATGACATTAACACATGGGAAGCAATAGCGCGTTATATCCCCCTAGTCGGAGTCCAACAGACGCTACAAGCTACTGAAATTAACAAGGCAGCAGGGAACCGAATGGTGGATCGTAGGCCACTTTTCCTAACCCACATGTAACTACCTGAAGTCGGGTAAAAATTAAGACCCTTTATTGGCCAGCTTACGTTTGATACTAGGTTGTGAATTATTGTTTGTCTGTATGAATATAAAACCTGTCCATAATTGGTAATGCCAATCGGATTGAGGACACGGCAGTTCATTTAAAATCGAACACCTACTATTCTAGCTTTTCAATCTGAATTAATTGTGTAACTTTAGGCTCCGTTTACTGGTAACCACAGCCGATTACTTTTCCTTAACTGGTATGCTTTTTTCCCGGTGTTGAACATAAATTAAAATGCTATCAAAAAATAAGTGCGTTATAAGAACGAGTGTTGGCAGTTTAA
Organism: Calopteryx splendens; assembly: GCA_002093875.1. Lineage (NCBI taxonomy): Eukaryota > Metazoa > Arthropoda > Insecta > Odonata > Calopterygidae > Calopteryx > Calopteryx splendens. Next base: position 720,899 of record LYUA01000872.1, on the reverse strand, counting down.
TCCTAAATAACTTTCCATTTATTTATTCCGGTTCTCGTAGAGTTACTTCACCATTTTAAATTAAATTCAATTTTAATTTTGTGTCAGTCTGTCCATCTCCCCCTACATCAGAAGCGTTTTAACCTAGCGACATAAGGTAAACTGCGTTGTATTACAACAAGCTAGTAGGTCTTGGAGGAAATATTTTCATTTTCATAAAGACCCGGGTTCGAATCCAAGATATTTTCCCTTGTCACGGTTACAAGCAACTTTATATTTCTTTTAGAGAGTAATGCCTTCTTCGTCGATTCATTATAATGCGTAAATAACCGTTTTATTTGTTTTTCTTCGTTACCTATTCGATGGTTGACAGTCTCTAAATTGTATCTTATTTTTTCAATGCTTTTACGTTGTTCCATCGTTTATTCCAAAAATATACAATTAATAATGAAATAAGATGGTTAACTCGCCCTACTTTCGTGCGTTGGTAAGGTGACCGTAATTGTTGTTGTCTAGTATAGTGATTGCCAATTACTCTTAAAATGTAGTATTTCGTAGATAATATTCATTAGTTAATTTTTTGGTAAAAATACGTAAAAAATATATTTATATCCACTTCGTTTCTCTGACTGTGGAGAAGGCGTCTTCGGGGGAGAAGTGTCTGTCGCTTTTGCTTATTGTACTACCAATCACGCTTAAAAAAGTAGGAACACTAACGTTATTCTCTCTTTTGTTTTAGCCATATAAGCGTGAAACTATTGTTTTGACAACCAATATTTTGTGACTTGCCGCGCATTTATTAACTAAATGCGTAAGTTAAGTATTAACATCGATTTAACCAACTCAGTTTTATTGCTATTTCACCGGGTGAATGTGCATTCTTTCCTATCTTCGTAAGTAGAATGATAACATTGTACTATTTTAATGTCTGACTCAGATTCACTCATTATTTATTAAGCATTTCTCTACAATAAAGAACGTTAAAAACTTCCGAACTTCAATATTGGGTTTCTTTTGAGTAGTGAGTTGTGGAATGACAGCGAGTCTCGCTTATCTCTGCTGACTGAAGCTGAAATATGAAGACTGAAGCTGACTGAAAAGGTAATATTTTGCTATGCATTATCATATGCAGAAGCTAATACATTACGAAACATCATTGGAATAATGGTGAAAATCATTTATTACACTCCATTTATTAATTTTAAATTGCATGCACTACTAATAACGTTGATTTCCAAAACTTTATATTCTACGGTTTTGAAACTAAGTCATGTTTCCGTTATGCATGATAAACTAGCATGGGAGGACCATTAAAAGGTAAAGGAACAGTTGCCAGAGGGAACAACCAATGACACGGACTGGATGAAGATTTCAGGCTACGGTTACAAGCAAAGAATACAGAAGCGCGTAGGGTTTGGGCGTCAGGATAAAGGCGATAGGTAATAAGGACAGGAAAAAATAAAAACTCATTGGTTTGAAGCGAGAATATTGCGTGGGTTCAACCATTTAATTAATTAAATGTGATTTAATTGATTTTTTGTCGTTAGTACGTAGGCCTTCGTTTTTAACTGAAATCGTAGTTTGAGCGTGAATTAATATGTCCACACATTTATTCACTTTCCAAGCCAGTGCCGTTAAATAATGTTCCTTAGGTTGTTCTCTGTGCGGTGTTAGTTCGTCAAAAGAATAATAAAATATTCCTCACTCTTCACCATTCTCCTCCCCTCCCCGCGCACACCCATTCAATGAAGTATTTGTTCTTATTTTCTCCTGAAAATGCAATAACGGGTGAAATAAACTTTCAATATCATTAGTGTTTTAGGTAGAACCATTGCTAGGTATTTTTTTTGTGTTAATTAAGCTTTCATATTCAAATAAATCAAAACGTTTATTTAGATATTAAAAAAATTATTAGTCGCCAACGTGTCAGTTAGCAATGCAGTGGTTGGTTTTCCTGCAGCTTACAGTCCTGTTCTCTATCCTGAGCTAGGCTATACATTTCGTCGCAACTTCCTAAATTAATTTCCCTCACCTGCTCGAAATAGAAAACTTATGGTGGGCGTATCCGAGGTTCGAAGGCGGTCTCTTTGTCAGTGGTAGAAAAGTAAGATCAGGTATAATATTTCTTGCATGTGTCCTTGTGTGTGTGTATATCGGTATACGTCTGTACTCGTATGCGTATATCTATGTAGAGTACCATCAATTTCCATGAATCATCATTACTTACGTTTAGCTTCTCGTTTTTCCGGCGTTGCGGGATGGGAGAGATTAGACATGTTTTTAGGATTTGAGGGACCCTAATAGATATCAGTACTCCTTACTTCCTAATCACCATCTTAAATTCTTTGTTAATATTTTCGGAAATTTTAGCTCATACGATTGGGGAAGGTGAGGAAAGGTGAAGGCTTCAAGCCTGATACCGGTTTTTTTCTGTAGTGACGTATTTTGGCTATAGGTATTTACAACTAAGCAGAAGAAAATCTCACAATTTTTCCGTGTAAATTCTCCTTGTAAATTATAATACCTATTTGGGATGCATGTCCTGGATATTTCATGGAATTTTCGAATTGAATGTGGAGGGCACTCCGCTCATTGCTTGAAGCGGAGTCACTCCTTGCTTCTTGGTTAGTCACCCGCGACAGTCAGAAACTTCAGTCTTAAAGAGACTGAGGTGAGGGAAGGAGTGGGGGAGGTAGTCGGAGAGGAAGACGGGAGGTTAAAACGCAGCGCCCTCTCCTGTCCCTCTTCTTTTATTTCACGCATGCCCGATAAGTGACAACCGTTT
>LYUA01000872.1:703755-715258 GCA_002093875.1 Calopteryx splendens | reverse complement strand
TATAATATAGTAATTGTTAATGGTTCTAGTATTTTCATTTTTACTGGAAAACTTTCATCAAGCCTCTGTAGCAGTTTTGAAAAATATTACGTATAGCACATAGAATTACAAGTAGTCAAGTTTTCGGCAGAGATTATGTTGTACGGCTAATTTTATTTGTAAATTTTGTTTAAAAAAATTGCAAATAGGAATCGGGATTCAGTTATGCAAGTTTAAGGGTGAGCTGTAGATCGCGAAATAAGGATCAGCTGACGACAGTTTCACAAAGCATCTAGAAAATAAATCATTGAAAAGAGCAAAGGTGATTGCGAGTTTATTTAATGTCACCAACGGATTTACGGTGGTTTACGATTAAGTTTTATCATGGAATTTGGGTTTTTGTGAATCATATCATTCATTATACATTCACAGTTTTTCTACGTGCGTTTAAACTGTCCCCACGGTTTGAGTGGCATTGAGAATTGTCTCCAACTGGTATTGAGAATTGCCTCATCAAACAATAAAAACCCTGCTTATCAATTTCTTCAAATGCAACAAATTCTTACCAGATAATTTTCAGATGAGTCTCTTCAGAAATTGAAATCTAAAAAGTATTAGTTTTCTTGGTAACTTGGTATTCATTAACTGCTACCCTGACCTATCATCCCTCTTAACACATTCGGGGAATTTTTATCAAATCCAACATATAACATTGATTCTCTTTAGGTGGGACTGTCAGGAATGGCAATGACGACTTGAAGAATCTCTTGGTTTTGTTTGTTATTTCAACCGAATTTGAAGTATTACGTCCATTTATCATCCATTTGAGGTATCCATTGAAACGTTCGCATTCGGATCACATATACCTACCTATTAAAAGAGAAATGGGTGGGTGGGTTGAGACCAGTCCAGGTACTCCTGGGGAGTGCGGGTGGTTGGCGCTGGAGAACAGAAAGGCAGTTGAAAATGCTGAGTAATTGCGGTTAAGGAAATCCAGGGTAATACGTCTTATTTATGTCTCCCGCATAATGAAAAACCAACAATATACGGGTTTCTCAAGCAGTACCCCAGCTACAACAGTAGATTGGTGCAAGTTGTCTTCTTAGTGATACCTTTGACCATAAAATTACTATGTAACCGATTTCAAATTAATTTAATTCTCCACAGTAGGTATGAACAGTGAATTGTTTAGCGCCTGAATGAAAATACTGAAAAAGGAAATATTGTGACTAAAGGGAACTTTACGATTTTTCGATTTAGCGTAGTTTTACCTTGTCACGGAAAAATAGCCTACGCGAAGAAATCACGACTTGCATTCTTAAAAATTTTATGTGGAGGAAAATATAATAAGGCAATTGATGAATAAAGTGGAATCATTTTGTAGTATATAATAGTATAGTTAAGTAGTATAATGCAGGACGTATTTATCGGTTGTGTCTCCGACGTGTTCATATTTCCCATCAATAATAGATATTAGCATTAGGAAGATTGCAAGTATTCCACTGTAAAAATAACTGTATTATTAGTAACGTAGATATTAAAAAATCAGCATTGGGTATCAGGAATTATATCGGCAAATTTTTTAAGCATGTCAACTATTTTAATACTCTTGAGTGTTAATTAGGTGTAATATTCCTGTCCATTCCTGTTGATTGTTGGGGTAAGAATATTTCCGAGATGAGGATTCTGATTTCGAATATTTTGAGTTATTTTATCGAATTTATTCTTGATTATTATTTAAGATGAAGGGTGTTACGCGAGGTGAAGCTCCATTTGGGTGATTCATTTTGTACTTTAAATACATAATGTTGAATCATAGAATAATAGATATCTACATTTCGCATAGCATGTGCCACGTCTACTGCTCCCAGTCGACATTTCCATAGGTGCCAAGTATATTTTTGGAGAAGAGAGATACCGTCCGCTTAAGGGAATCGATGTTGCAACTTCATTTTGATCGTGCGTATGGAAAGGCTCGCGTCTCCCTCCCTGCTCACCATATGATGACCGCTTGTCTCCTTCGCCTCCTTTGTGTGGGTACCTCGCATTGCGTCGCGCGGTATTCGCCGAGGCTCGAATTCTAAACGACTGCGCGACAAGCAGATAGTGCCGTAATTCTAAACCGCTTGTACGTTTACGCGTGAGAGACAGGGTTTGAGCGTCCATATGTATGCAGTGAAAATTGTTTACAGTGGAAAATTTTTTGTCACGGAAAATTTCTTGGTATAACCCTGCGGCAAAGGAAGTTACGTGTAGTTAAGCCTGTATTATGAGGGAATATTTTTAATCAAACATTTATGAGTTCGTTATTTGGTATATACGGAATTTCAAATTTCACACTAACCCGATGCCATTGCGGAATGTCGCGCTGCAAATTCAAAATTTAATTGTGACATGAGTGAACACTTACAGAGAAGTTCAGAAGAGTGAACACTTACACTTACGCCGTGAGGATGATAGGGAAGAAGACCATGTTGAAAAAATTAAAAAGATGACGATGGAACTCCGAAACTAAACCGTTGAGTTATTCCTCTTTATTTAAGAGATTACATTTTTTTCTCATATAAAACTTTGTTGAAGAAACGAATTTGATGGATGGCTGTAAAAATCAAGTCGAGAGAAATCATTTGTGCAACATAAAATCCAAGTAGTTTATTTAGTTTTAGAGCATTTGTTTTAGCCATTGTGCATAAATGAAAACTTCCCATCAATAAACTTGTATGGCTGCGTCAAAGACGGGTTCTTCTGTGCACTTAAAGATTGTTTCATTAGTGATTTATTGTTGTCGTATTCATTCACAATTTATTCGTTCGAGTTTGATATGATAATGTTCGCTTAGGACGTATTTTCAGCGAAAAGTACATAGATATATAAAGCGATATCATGGTAAATTCAGTAGTTTGGCTAGATGCTAGAAGTAGATACGTACTGAGTAGGTAATTAATCGCCGGGGTTTTAAATAGAGACACTCACATGCATTCGAAGCACACACCTTTTGAGATCAAGTTAACAACATATTACAAACCCCATTGCCGAAGGTGACGTCATGAATTCCATGAAATCATTGTATTACGGTAGGTGACGTCATGAAATACAAAATTTTATAATTTGACATGAGAGAAAAACTAATAGATGATGTTTTACCAGGAAATATTTTTCCACGAAACATATAGGGACAGAATGATTCTCCTCGAAGTTACCCATTAGAATATTTTTGTTGAATAGATTGCTTAGTCTAAGGTCTTTATTATATCTTTGCTGTTAGGTATTCTAATATAACCGCTATGAGTTCATAACCGTTCATAGCTCTTTTAGTTTATGAAAATTTGCTGTGGTATCTTGTATACTGTAGTTCACGTAAAGAAGATTTGATTAGATTTGTGACTGTTATTTCCATCGTTTGGACAGAGCGTGGTGTAGAGTCATTCCCTGCCACACACCCCCTGGCGATGGCTTGCAGTGGGCCATGAGAACTAGTCGATGTGGTCTAGCTCTTTTTCCACGACAAAAAAATTCTATGCCACCATGCGATGCCACCCTAGTCAGGTTTCACCGTGTAATATGTAAACATCTACAACGTGGTGGTGCGTGCTTGAAAGCGAAAGCCCTCCCAGAGGTTACCGTGGAAACGAATGCTCAGCACAATGGCCATAGTCATGCCCATAACTATGGTCCATCACTCTTCCTATGCTCCTATCGCACTGCATTCTCATCCCTCCCTGCGCAACCACTCCCCCTCCCCTCCCTCGATCCACCGCCTCCTCCTCCTCCTCCTCTAACCCTCACCTAATGCTCGGGAACCGTTACGCCAAAGAAAGTTGGACGGGCGCCAGTTCTCTTGGGCATAGTGGTACATATGTTGGAGAGTATATATGTTTGAGAGTGCGGGGGTGAGGGACTCGGCTCGGCACTGCCCTAGACGCCCATACACGCCCCTCCTAAGATCCCGGGATTTTTCCTTTTCTTATTCAGTTTCACGGGGGAAGGCATCAACGTGTGTGGTGGTGGCTCCAGTTGGTCGGGCTCACCAACCCTCAAACACCCCCTCCTTCTCACCCCCCAGGACTAGACTCTCCACCGCAATCGCACCCCCGCATTCCCCCTACGATAATGAAGCTATCTCAGCCGCGAGCTCTCTCGTGCGGGAGGGTTGGTAATCTCGAGGGGGAGCCTTTTTTTCCGTTTTCGAGAGAGTTGAGCGCGATGCGGAACTTGCGAGGTGACCGAATGGTTGGTTCTTTGGCTTTTTGAATGACTTCGGTCGGCGGGGGAGCGAGCATCTGAGGTGTCCGTTCGAGGAAAACGTACCTATCCCCTTGGGTGGCAGGGGTGGCCAGACTTTTGCACCCCACAGACTTGTCTCTGCTGTCACGCGATCTATTATTTTTCTCATATCAATTTACCTATTAAGAAAATGCAATTCAGATTAAAGGCAATGTGGTATAAATAATTTACGGTTATAAACTTCTTCAAAAAAGTTTAAACGAATATTCCTTCATCTGCAAACTCTGTGAGGTTGGCATGGTCGTTACAGAACGTTGGCTGTCGTACTGACTTCTTACCAAACTTGATGTAACGGCACGAGGTAAAGCCATGCATTGTCTGGAAGCGGTAACGCTTTGAAGGCTTTATCTGCATTATTCAGGCGTATAGTGGGAAAATATAGTTATGAAAAGCGGAGGGAAAACTCTCTTGGTAATTAATTAGAAAAATAAATATGTACTCATACCAAGTTCCCTGTACGTTTCTATTGTATCGCTAAAATAAATAATTAAAATTAAGTCCCGTATCCTTAAATTATTTCTTTTTTAAACTTATAAAAAGCTAGATAAAAATTCATAGGCTTGTCGAAGGGACGGGCTTCTCGATTCCCCTTCGAGTACCCCAATGCCAGTAAATAAGATTATAGAACTGCTCTCAGCCTCAGAATGCATTTCATTGAAGTCCTTGTTTCATAAAGATCATCCACTAAACGGCAGAATTCAAGCGCTGTTCCTGTACTGCGTTGCGTGTCTGATGTCTCTCTTACCCGCCAAGATAATAACACGTAAGAGAGGAGGGTATTTTCTCTAAGCACCCATCATCATTGCGATTGTTTGCGTCTTTATTATGCGGAGGCGTGAGCTATGAGAGATAATGACCAAGACGGTGACGCGCACTCAGGGCCGAGAATAGGGGCAATGCCGGCGGTGGTGGGGAACTTAAGTTGTTTTAAGTCCTATTAAGTTCATTAACTTTACGACCAAGTGAAATTGCGTGTCGAGAAGGGATGTGGCTGTTTATAATTCCGTGATATTTTATATTACATTTCCTCCTTCCTCCCTTCTTCTTCCCGTCTAACCCTTTTTCTGTGGAAGGCATGAAAGAAATTAGGCTGATAATATCAATCAACTTTGCCTTCGACCGATTGTAAACTCCCGTTTTTATTTGAATCTTTTGGAAGCAACGCTGACAGTTAACTTCCATTCGACACGGGTAACGTGGAGTTTTCTCACGATCGGAGTGACTAACCGGCGATAAATTTCGCAACGATACGACCCAAAGCGCAAAATAGGAAAAGGATTTCGCCTACAATATGGGTTCAGCACGCGGTCGCACCCATCGCCTGGATGCCTCGCGACTTGGGTTTTGTCGGATAATGCAAGAGGGGAAAATAAAGCAGTCGAAAGTATAATCACGTCTTTGGGAGAAATTATTCTCATCAGACCATGAACATTTTTTTAACCACCCTCCCTCCTCTTCCCATTATTCCGGATTCAGCCAATCGAAACGGTTCAATTAATTTCTGCGTCAAAAAAGTGAATGGAAATTTTCGTCTCGATCGCTTTCGGCCGACTGTGAACTTTTTCCCGGGGCTGGGAAGAGGGTAACCGGAGGGACGTGGATGGGAGGGTGTCGAAATTTCCCGGGTCACATGATAAGGACGACCTCCCGAATTCGTTCGATCGCAACAACCTCCGAGAACCTTGTACTCATTGTTATCTTTCGGGACCAGATATCTTCAGGGGTCTGTGCTTCCTAATGCTTTCAACGGCTACCCCCGCTGTTTCCAGATCATTCAGATCTCAACGATTCTTTGCGCGCACGCTCGGGCTGAGAAAGATGATCAGCTGGTGCATTCGGTACACCTAACTGACACGCTATAATATCCACGAGGAAGGGACGAAAAAACGTCTGATTTCAAAGACCCTGAGTTACCCATGCGTTCATTACTTTATGCTGAAACATATCCTCGAATTTCAAGTAGCTCGGGGTATATTTGAGATCAACATTTGTAAAATTGTGCGCGTTAGTTCCAACGTTTCTCATTAAATGATCTCCTTAATTATCATTTTTGCATTTCATCGTAATAATTCTTCGACATCATAATTTATCTCCACACCACGGCACACCCTGCCATGCGTACTAATATGGTGACGCCAAGTTCCGCATGAACATCACACTAAATATCACTTGTCTCTCGCCAGTTCCCACGCGCTACTACCTCCTATTGTTTTATGCGTGTAAATTAGTTGTCAATTTATGATTTCCTGCGTGCCATACACTTTGAAACGACCCTTTCACGTGGCTAGGTAATACTAAATGCTGGTGATGTTTATTTCAGAAGGTCCGGGATTAATTTTCTGTCTTTCGTTGGAAAAGTCAAGGACAGAAGTAAGCCACGCTAGAATCTCTCGCTCCGGGAGTTAGCTTAGCGGGTGGTGTCGCTGTTGATTGACCCAATTGTCGTGGGTTCGAGCTCTTTTCAATGCTCCCTAAGTGTTACTCTTAATGTGAGATGAAGGAATCTACATGGATAAATCACTCGTAAGCCGCCACAAAGGCGGGTGGCAGGGGATGCTTGGACACCAGCCATTAAAGAGTTAATGGAAAATATTTTAATGGTGAGATAGGTTTTGCAATATTAGTGTTCCTTTTTGAGCTGTGGTCGTGGATTGGACGAGGGATCATCAATATTCATTATGTCATCTGTTTCACTGCCTTACCACCAATGTTTGCACTATCATTCGACCTGCTAATGTATTATAATAATATGCATTTTTATTGCATTAGTGAAATGGCACAATGAATAACTTTATAATAAGTTTAATATAGCGTTGAGCCTTCGAGAACTCCAGAGATCCGATCCAATATTACGTAGCAGTTGTGTGAAACATCGCGTTCTTTCGTAGCATATTTCCAGTTATCAAACAGCCCTTCTTTGATTAAAAAAATCTTCCATCAATGCCTGGACACGGAACAGAAATTGTCAGTACATATACTGTGTGAGGTGTAACTGACGAGATTCATCGTTTCTCCTTCAATTTCTCAATCTCTTATTTTCCAAACATGCCTTTTGCGTAAACATTATAGTATATGCTAGCCTCCCCAAGGTTGTACCGCTAATACTACGTATTTTACCCCAAAATTATTTCCGATTTAATGGTGACTTCTAAGTATTTTACACAGTCAGCAAAACTCATTTTGTCCCTGTTTTTTGTCGGAAGGAAAACGTAGGTGTAATAGACAGGACCTTTAACCAAACAGAACTATTAGAACGAATGCATTGTGCTAAAAACATCTTCGGAAGGAAGTAGTTATCAAAATATGAAGAGGTCTTTCTTGCTGTTGGTATAAATAGCCGTCGTTTGTCTTCTTTTCTGCGAGGCCATATCCAATCGTTATATAGAGCAATAGATTATTCACATAAAAGGGGAAGAAATGCCGAAACGATTAAATTTTCCCCTAATTCTTTCTCAACTACGTATCATGAATGGGATTTCATCAATGTGGAGAGAAAATGGTTTCAGCAAAAGTGGTGGATTTGGTGCTACTGTCGCCTGCGACTATTATAAGTAACAAAGAGAAGCAGCTACTTCCATAAACTTAGATCAAGTAGCTGAAGTTGACGGACGGTCTTGTTTCCAAATTGAGGTAGACTCAGATGAAAAGTGAATCTCGAATGTATGTTTTGAATGAACTTTTTTTACCGTGTGAAGTTATTTCGTACTTTCAAATACAAGTTCCGCATTCATTAAATGCGAGTGTAATGTGCGGTGTTTCCTAATTGGTTGAGTATGCAGCTATACACTCGCTCTCGTAAATATACCAAGTCAATAAATTCCTCACTTCCATTGCTTTTTTAAGCTATTTCAACCGAAAACGGTGTCTAACGGGAAGCATAGAAAAAGTGAGACTTGAGGGACGCCAAACCAGTGCATTTCGGTTCGTTGAAAATGGTATGCTACTGTCATGATCACTGAATGGGATTGTATCGTAGCCTTCCACACCCGTAGTCGACATGGTTCCCGCAAAGCATTCATTTCTATTCGCATTCCAAATGAGAAAGGATGAAAGTTTCCCACGGATCACATTACTTAATTCTGGTACCAAGTTCGGAGGAGAGAAATTACTCACTCTTCCACTTTCACGGTATTTGCCTTGCAGTTATCTCTTGCGTACCTGTTACTTTGAGCGGAATGATGGTTGAATTTATGCGTTAATTTATTCATGTAAGTAGGTATAAGCTTATCTGGCGTTCAAATTTCCTTAATTGGCATGACAAAATATTTGTGAAAGTCAAAGGAAAATCGTAACAGGTTGGGAGATTTTCATTTACCTGGTTAATGTTGTCTGGACGATATACAATGTTAAAGTGAATTTGCCTTGAAATTGCGATTCCATTTGAATTGCAACGTTGTATGGCGACGTAACGATGAAATGAGGTGATGCTCTCGCGATTTATGTACCTGCGATATTGCATTTTAAATATTAATTTTCGATCTTACAAACACCTAGAGGGTTATGAATAGAAAGGTTGTATAGAGTAATAAATTTAATACTGTCTCGTAGACATATCGATATTGTCCATTCGGAGTGGAGGGGGATGTGCAAAATCGTATATAATTTTTTTTATATCTCTGGAAACAAATGGTTCTCCCTGGCCTCCCGATAAGTTACACTTGGCCTTTCATCAGGTATCTATTCCGGGAGCCGCACCACCGGAGTTGACACAACCCCCATGTTGGGAGTCAAACCGGCGATCTTTGTGTTAGCAGGCGGGCGCATAACCCACCGGAGTAACCCGACCATTCATAAAATTTCGAATCGCCTAGCTCTAATGTAAGTGCGAAAAACAATGTGAATGCTATGAGATATGCGATTACTTTGATTTGCATGACAATGTGGACTCATCCACACTTGTGCGACAGTCAATGAAACTTCAGTGCTATAGATATTCAAATGCGAACGTCTCTCAGACCTAATTGCTCATTTCATGGCACGTAAACTTTGATCTGCTTCCTCAGAGAAAATTACATCTGGGAGTCGATGCAATGGCCGTTGAGGAGTTTTTAAATGATTAAAATTATCAATCTCGATTCTTTCCTATAGGAGAGTATAATATAGTATTCCTTTTGACAATCTTAGATCCGTTCTGTTTCCTATTGTTCGTTTTTTTGCATGCGTTGTGCAAAAACCGACAGGAATGTAGACTTGCATCACGTGGTAGTATATTTGTGAAAGGAAAGGCAATACAAATTCATGGCGTCAAATTGATTTATGGGTCTTAGCCTACGAATCGTGTTCCCTGATTGCTAGTCCCTTAGAGCTGTGCCATAAATTAGTTGATGGGCATCCTTGAAACGTTGCCTGGACGTTAACAGTTTGACGTTGAAAGTCATTGTACAAATCATTCGTAAAATCCAAGACCAATGCAGTAGCCGGCGTTGCGCCTTTAGTTCCGCAGTTAAAATGAATACCTATATCCTGCCTTCAGTATTCAATTTAATCAGCTAATAAATCAGAATTATCCTCATTTATCTGATATGTCAATGTTACCGAGTGCAATTGAGATTAATGCAGACAGTAGCAATAAGCTTAAGCATTCTAAAGTAATATATACGGACGTGTTTTTGAAACAATTCTCCAAAACCAGTATTTAACAAGTTGTCGAAAGACTTCTATAAACTGCATTGATGATGATCTATTGCTTACATTTCTGTTCGAATTTGAGAAGGACTTATGTGCTCGTATTCTCTCTCTCAGAATCAGGAATGGATAAGGTATCGGGGCTTTCACTTCGCGCAAGTGACGCAGTGCGTCCCCGAGGTTAGGCTCGGAATCGATCAAAGTTCTTTCTCGGCTTACGTACCAAACGCTATTTATATCTACCAGTCTAATTTACGATCTCCTGATAATTATTTTATTCACAACAAAGTTAAGTAACTCCTGGGTCGTTTTGTTGGAAGTTGTAGTCATATCTACGGCACTGATGGGTGTTAGAAAAAAGCGTTTGCGAGTCGCGGAATCAGATTTTGAAGTGGTGTAACTGTTCCATAATGAGAAGAGGGACGCTTTGTCATAGAAACGGAACGGTAATGTGGGAGGGGCAAACGTGATTTTGCGAGGTGGGATTACCAGAAGTGGAAGCGCGTAGTGTTTTAAAAATAAAATTGTGGACTGTAATTTGGTTTTTCATTTCTGAAATAGGTATACAAGTCTCACGAAATCACGCCTGACACTTGATTCTAGATCGACAGTGAATATTTTGTGTGAAAGAGGAATAAGCAGTGATTCATGATTTTCGGGTTGCTCCTTCGTTCCACCTTGCTGGACGACGGTTTCCCCGGCGTCTCAGTCAGCATCTTTAGGTCCGAATTTAATAATTATTCAAAGATTTGGCCGATATATATATAAGCTTATATATATATATATATAAGATATTATCGGCCATTGGATTGGATATTATTGGCCAAGATTGGATCGGCCAAATCTTATATATATATATATATATAAGATTTGGCCGATATATAAGAGGACTTTTCGTGCATCCAGGAGCTTCCAGAAACCATAGTTTCATCTGTGCATCACCGCGAAGTCTTCGTTACAAGAAAATACTTGTTTATACAATATTTGTTCAGTTCTAGAGTGCAACGCGATGCAGTTCGTCCTTAATCATCGCATATACGGACGCATCGCATCCCCCGGGATGTCTCAATTTCCATTGCACGGCCATGCTCAAATTCGCGTATCCCACGGCCCTCTATTCCCGGGCGTGCTTGCGTGGGAGGAAGGGAAGTGACTAGTCGATCTTTTCGAAGCGACTCTAGGGTCCTTCCCGACAACCTGCTCGGAACCGCGTCTGATCCACGCGGGGGAGAGGTTTTCACCTGAATGAAAGGCAGGGAAGAGAGAATGAGAGGTGGAGGAGAGAGGGAGGGAAGAAAGAAAGAGGGGGAGAGAGAGAGAGAGAGGGAGGGAGGTTTCTCTAACCCGAGTGGAGATGAGGGGAGGGTTTGTGGGTGGGGTGCGTAGTTCGGGGTAATGCGTGGAATGGGGAGCCTTATAAGGAACATAAAAGGGAGGGAGGGGAGGAGTAAGTTGGAGAGAGCGGGTGGTGCCTTTACTTCTCCTCGCAAGGAAGGCTGAGGGTTAGACAGCTGGAATAGTAGTATCTCTCTCTCTCTCGTTCGCTCCTCGGAGGCAACGCCCCCGCTCCGACTGCGGAGGCGGCGGCAGGAGATCGTGGCCCCCCCCCTCCCCC
>LYUA01000872.1:660143-676648 GCA_002093875.1 Calopteryx splendens | reverse complement strand
TGACGGGTGAGGATGGAGTCGGGGGTGTGAGATGATGGTGCGGAGAGTGGCCGGCAAATAGGGTCGGACGCAAAGGAGCATCGGACGGGATGTTTCCGTGGAAACGGACGTGAAGGGAAGGTATGAAAATTGAGGGGATAGGGAGGTCGGAGTGGTATGAAGTGCTCGGGGGAGAGAGAGGGGGGGGGGCTGCGGGATAAGGAGACAACATGTGCCTGAGACAGTGATGGGAGGGAAACTTAAAAGAGGACGATAGTAATTAAAAAATGGTTTGGAATAGTGTGTGGAGAACTTGCGGTGCTAAACAATGAGTAGGAGAATTGAAGTAAGAGAATAATAGGAAGGCCGCCATTCACGGCTATTCTCATAAGTGTACTTAACATTATGACTCGGCGGTGTATGGGTGTATTAAGGGTGTTTGAAAAATGAGTAATTGTAGGGGAAATTTATAGCCTCACCCCCAAAGTCATTTTTATATTAAAAACCAACGCATTTAATGTCTATTTTTTTATCTTAAACAGAACACTTTTTCCCTACTCGTGATAAATATTTCCTCCCATTTTTAGTGAAAGGACACTAATCAGAGGTGACTACGTGTGGCGTGCATATGTGTAAGCACTAGTACTTTAGATGATTATTAGGAGTACTTATGCACCTACATACTAATAACGACTCTATGTCAATTTTTCCATGCATATTGATCGCTAGTTTTGCCTTAACATAAATCGTGATTTTTGCTGAAAACCGAAATTCTACACCCCAGAATTTGGGGCGCAAAAAAAATATGTTGTGTGTGTGTTGTAAGTTTAGGTCGATGCCAGAATTGTTGCGACGGCATCATGGCTGTCCTCCAATGAGTGAGTGTTCTCGTAAAGAGTCTTGCGGCCAAATTTTCTCGGGCGTAAGGCATGGATTAAGGAAATTTGGCATCACTGTACTGAAATCGAATATATCGTCAATCAAAATTAACAACATGTAGGATACTTGCCTTGACTTCTAGAAATCTGCCTTTTTTCCTTGTACCAGCACTTCATGAAACTAATTTAAAATTTCATGCAAGCGAAGGCTGTCAGTATTCTTGTCTAAATCCTCTTGTGTCATCTGGTGGGCATTGTGTGCATCTACATCAGTGTTGTACCCTGCGTGCTCATTTAATGCTGTCTGTGTTGGGTAGTATTAGTTACTAGGAGAGGCTACCGACAACTGAGGTCATTTCCACCACTAGGATTGGGTGGGTATTATGGTAGAGGTAGGATTTCCAGGGAATGGGAGAAGGGTGCAGAGAAACCCGGCGTCGGCATAAACCGACTCCTAACGAAAGGTGCTAAGAAATCCGCAGTTTAACGTCCCATCCGACGGAGAGAGTGGAAGTCTTTCTTATTTTGCTCGAATGGCCTGATCTTCCGATATGGTTTGGGACCCGAATGCAAGTGAATGCAATTGTCCTGTACATTGTACACTGACGAAGCCAAGGAACGACTTTGAGGGGGGGAGAGGTATCATCCGCATCCTGCTCACTGGTCAGTCGAGAATTTACTGTTTTAATGTTCAAGTGATTTCAGCACACCTTGTTTCACTTCCCTTTCTGATTTCCCTTATTTATTTGTCTTTAATACTTCCTAAAATCTCGCATATTAAAAAAATCCAGTTTTTGCCTTGGGTGGAAGGTTTGACAGCCAAATTCCCCCAGGGTAAGCCACTGGTCTTTAAAATTCTTGGTATGGCTTGCTCTGAACATGTTTCTAGGGACCCCCGTTAGCCAGTGTTTCTAGTAACTGCGTCAGACACGCGTAACAATATGATTTCGTGACGATTCGATTCGCATTTCCGTGACTACGTTTGGCGAATCAAACGGACCTTAAAAAATTCATCTAACACGAATGAACACTTCCTCCAGCGGGTCCCAAATACCTGCTTGCCGCATATTCCAAATGTAGCCTAGCCACTGGGAAATAACATCTCTCCATTACTCTCTCGTTGCATTTTCCCACAACAGGTCCAAAAGTAACGAAGTGTCTTCAAGGCGGTCCCGCGTAATATCCTTCTAAGATGTTGAAGGGAGGCCAGCGAATTCGGACTGGGGTCGGAGGAGGGGCAAGGGGAAGGAGTGGGTTTGGAAGTGTATGCCGAGGAGAGAAGAGGATTGCGAGAAATAAAAACGGTGGGATGAGAAGATGAAGGGAGGTGATGATTGAGGCGAGATGGCGACGAAAGATGAATGCTAAGGGCGATGGGAGATAAGGAGATGGTGAGCGGGATAAGGGCGTGGATGGATGGCTGGAGGACGGTGACAGCGGGAGAAAAGGGAAGAGGGTCGGAAAAAAATTGAGGGTAGGAGAATAGGTTTAGGGTTTGAGATGGGGACTGGGGAGGACGCGAAGAGTAAATGGAGCGAATGAACGCGTGGGGGAAGGAGGGAGGAGGTGTGGGGTACGAAATGGAATGGGTGGAAGGTACCCCTGCGTGACGTTGGGAAGGGATTTCACTTATTCCTATATTCCTATGTATTCGCGCTCAGTAGAAACTCCAAATACCGAGCGTCACGATGTATTTTTAACTTCTCGTTTTTGAGGGGCGGCGTGCGCGGGGACATTGTCCAGACTGCGGCTGTGCAAAAGAAGACCTGAAACTAATGCTCCTCTAGCTATTATGGTATGATATGAAGTATCACAACTCATGACAATAAAATATTGTTTAAAAAATGCTTCGAGTTTGGAAACTGGTTTATAGATTGGAAGGAGGATGACCAATTATATATACCAAGAACTTAGAGAAAAGTTGATAAAAAAATGGCGTAAAAACCCTTTCTAAGAATGATGCGGGTATAAGCGTAATTGATACAAGGCATAAAATTTCGTTAAGTTAGGTAATTGTGAATCACTTTAAATAGTGAGACCCGCTGCAGAGCTTTGTAGATTATCTTCGTACGGAATGTTATTAGTACAGTGAAAATTGCTGAAAAAATACCAAAGTTGTTGGGAATAATTTGGCCATTATGCCTTTGATACCGTTATCATCGCGTCAGAATATGAAGAAACTTTCCAAATATTATTTATATTGTAATGGAGTCATTTGACTCTGAATGCTAGAAATTGCGCAAAAAATCCTGATCATTGCGCGAAGCAGAATCAGATCGACTAGAGATTGACGTTGGATGCGTACTGATTCTCCAGAAACTGTATCGGGAACACATTGGTTGCAGGGGAGGTGGGGGAGACTGAGGTTTGCCACTCTACCATCTGATTACAAATTCCTCACGTTGTGTACGGTAACGTTTCTTTGGGCAACGGAAAGTGAGACAGCGCGTGCGAAATTTTGCGCAACCCGGCACCGGAGGCCAGGAAAGAGGATTTCCTCGTATTCATATCTTCAGAGAACTAGAATTTTCGCCGTCAGAGGAAAGAATGGCAGTCATATTTATATCACGGTGCTTTATTATTATCCTCTTGTTGCGACCTTTTAGTTTGACCGGGCGGAGCGTGCTGGAGGTTAGGCCTTAGATGACCCCAAAAAATGTATACAAGGATGTTTCGTGCGGGAGAACCTGTCGGATCGCTATCGTCTTCAAACGAGTTGACATTTATGTATCTAGAATACCCGTGTCGAAAAAGCGCCAGGGGCATCATTTCAACGCCTTATGATCGACGTGTTTTTCATATCCCCTTGCACGACGGCTGTGGTAACAGAAGAGAGGGGTTTAATTTTTGCTCCAATGTGGATGAATTTTCACATCTAAAATAAGTTGCTCAAATATTTATTACGGAAGTGCAAATAGTGATGACGGTATGATTTCCGTTATTTTGTTTAAATCAATTTGAATGTGCCAGTAATGTGTTTTGCTGTCAATTGACGTGGAGTGAAGGCGTGAGAAGTTTAATTAAAATTTGTTCAAAGAAAGAACGTAGGCTCAGTAAGAAAAACGATTCAGTTGAGAAAGCTCAATGGCCACAAACCCTTTTTGTGTCAGTCCGGAGTCTCAGCTTCTGGAGCTTGGTGAACCACAGACCACTGTAACTAGCTTTCAGCGTCAGGGCATTTTGTTAGAAACCCAAGGGGATGTCGTCCAAAACCTCGACGGACCCGATTTAGAGACTTCGCGAGCAGAAGGTTGCCAAACGATGCTGTCAATGTTGAATGAGTAATTTAAACGTGCCCACGATTTTGAAAGTTTTACACTTTCCGTTGAAAGAGAACATCGTAACTTAATGTCGTTTTCTTATATAGTACCCATTCGCCTAGATTGCTTCCTGGAACAGCTGAACCATATCCCGTGGTTGACACCTCTGATCGGTGAAAGTTTCTGTTGCCGGTACTTCTTAGTTACTTGTGAGAGACTGTATACCATTGATTGAATATGAGGCAATATTTTCAAATTCGATCATTCTCCATAAATTTTAAATAAATACTTGAGAAAGCAAGTAATAGAAAGTAGAAAGTTATGGAAGTTTCTAAATGATAAGAAGTATTAACATTCTTATTTCATTGGAAAAATTGTGATGTTTCATCTTTGGCCATACGCTCTGTATTTATCTGCGACGCACTAATTGAAAAAGTGAGTCAATACATCCCAATGAAAAAAAATATGAGGAACTATTTGACCTCGGTGAAGAGCCTTATCCAGAGTAAGTGCCGTTCGTGGTACCATATTTCAACACATATATTTCGTCACATCGTCACGCCTGGAAGTCTATGCCTCTCGGCTATAATATGTCAACACCACTGCGCTCAACTCCACCGAATTCCTTTCAACCTAACTAGTTTTCCTCCAATTCTATGACACCAGCTAAGTAAAAGTTTAAAATAATCTATGACTTTACCAAATTCTAATATTCCCTTAACTTCACAATTTCTCTTTCCATTCCATTAGCCATGCAGCGTGAATACTTTCGAAAACGGAAAAAAAGGGCGTTGTGGAGGAGGAGGACTGAGATCAGGCTAGAGTAGTTGATTGATGGCGAGGGAGTCTAATGTGGTGTACTTGAATTTGAAAGTTGGCTGTGTGCTCAAAGGACTGCGAGATATGTTTATGTATATAGGTATATATATATACCTACCTATATATGAGTATGTGTATAATGCCGAGTGTGCTAATGGGTGAAGGTGGACAACACAAAGGTGGAAGAAAAGTGATGATGTGACAGTGTCGGTTGACGGATCGCGCGGTATCACTGTGCACAATGGCTGCGTATTTCGTCCAAACGTCTCCGACCCGGACTCTCCCCATTTTCCTCGTCCTACTCACATCATCCCAAAACGCCTTAAAAACCCCGCTTGCGCGATAGAGGAGGAAAAAGAGTCCCCTAATGAGAATGCTCGTTTACGATGTTTGGGTGGGAATTGTGTGTGCGTCGGTGTGAAGGGGCGGAGGTTAGAGCCACAAGTATTAATGTTCACTGTATTTGGGAGTCACACAACAATTTACCTTCTCTTTCCGTCGAAAAATGACCCAGTTGCTTCATTCCCCCATGACGCCTCCTCTGTGCCCCGGATTAACAATGGAGAATGGAGGCTGAATGCCGGAGAGATGTCAAATAAGAGTCTCGTGCCTTTTGGTTTACGGCATCGGAAACGAGAGTAGGAGACTCGTGAAATTTCGTGGTGCACGTTTAAATTCTTCAGTAACACATCTAAATCCTTGAGATTGAGTTTTACACTCACACCCGGCTTTGGGGCAAAGTAACGGAGATAGTTGCTCTGATTTTCTCCTCTTTGGTGTTTTTCTTGTGGGAAATTTAATTTATTTCAATGAATAACGTCGCTTTAAGAAATGACTCCAAAATGTATGGGCAATTATAAAATGAGCACGCACTTGATGAAAGTCATTCTTTCCCATCGAGAATGCTAGTACTTCTGTATTTAGAAGATCTGGAAGAAGATTAGGTGGGGGTGAAAAGAAAACAAACGAATTTAGCAGCCTACTCATTCTGTTTGGAACCATTCTGTATACATTAATTGTCGAAATATATTTCCATGCATTTTAGGGTATTATATATATATCTAGGGTTTGAACGAAAATTGTCTTCGGCTTCTTGAGTCCATTTTTGCATTAGTACACAAGGTGTATAGGATAAAGTTTACAAATTCAGGTCTGATATGATTCAGGTCTAAGGAATCCATACTGGTAAATAAAAGCACTTTTCCACAAAAAGAAGAAAACTCTTTTTTGTGCAAAAGTGCTTTTATTTACCAGTTGTATAGGAATTGGAAAAATATATTTGTTTTCGTTGAAATATATTTTATAAAAAACTACCCCTAGTAGTGAGGAAGTTAATTCTCGTATTATGGTAATTCTTGCATTTACAGAAATGTTGATGGTAAGAATTTCAAATTAAGAATAGAAATATCAGGTTACATAGCCCTAGAAATAGGATTATATTGTGTTTCTCCTTAAATTTAAGCAATCACTGAATTACGGGGTTATTTATTTTTACTTAGGTAGTGGTGATAATGGAAAATTACGAAGATCCAGCTTCTTATCTCAAGATTGGCACTCGTAAGCCTTGATGGTTCCCAAAGATCCAGCGAAAACGTACGGTTAACATTTATGTATCCGTTTTACACCAAATACCTACCATTGAAAGCGATCAATTACATTTTGTGTGTACAAAATTCAGGAATCATTACCTACCTAAAGAAGCTAAATATTTTTCTACGCCCATAATTCTGATTGCATCCATTTCGTAACATCATCGATATTGTGTAGTACAGAATTGCAACATAAATGCATGTCTCAACAACCATAATGAAAGCTACTGGTGTAGTATTGTCCGCAAAATTAATTAATTTAGGCTGAAAAGAATTAAAAATTGGTTTCCTCCTAAAATGAAAAATTAAAAGTAGTCGCATATATCTGTTTTTGGTTCTCGACGGCTGAAGTTGCACCATTCAGTCCATAGCAACTGATCCCAGAAAAATTACAGCATCCATCTCCCAAAATTGAAAACAAAAAAAATAAAGGATTTTGTTCAAATTGTGTGCGTACCTAATGAAATACGGAGTATTCAAGGTAACCTGACTATTCCGTACCCTTGACACGTATAGCTTTCCCTGCTAACGTTTATGGCATTCTACGGCATTCTACCAGTTAGTTTTGGCACATTCTCGCCAGGACGCCACAGGCGAAAACACAAAGCCCGGCAATACTCCTGGTCCACTTTCACTCTTCTAAGCTTAAGTTATTATCGTTTCTGAAGGATTATCTCGATAGCCAGAATGATGTTCCCCGCGCCCCTCTACTTGGATGTATATGAAGTATACTGACACACCGGGACGATAGAAAAATAAAATTTAAAGTCTGGGGAGATTCGTAACATTCATTCGCTGTTTGCGGATGGCCTAAGGTCTCATTCTCGAAATAAAAAGCAAACGCCAAGAACGCAGCGTCCTTGGCTCGATGCTCGGTGGCAGGGGAAACCAAGAGGGCGAAAGAAAAGAAAAAAAAAAGGTCAGAAGGACGAAGGGGTCGGGAGATAAAAATGGTGGACCCTTAACCTGCGAGGTAAGGGGGGACGGGGTTGGAATTCAAGGAAGTGGGTGGGGAGGGAGGGGTACTTCTTCTTTACCTCCGGCGCAAATGAACATCCCAGCGTCGAGGGTTGGACGGGAAACCTGCGCTCCCCCTCTTCCTCTCGGTGGCAGTGTGGAGTAGATAGTGCACAAATGAGGCAGATAAAGGTGGGACTCTGGGGCGATTGGGGGGTGAGGGGGTGGATGGTCAGGGAGGAGGGAGACGGCGGAGGGGGAGAGACGATAACGAGGCGGAGCGCGTCCCATGCGAGCAGCGTCAGGGAGTGCGTGAAAAGTGCCCCGGGTACCGAGCAGTTGGAGCAGGAGGGTGGACTGAGTTGTGGGAGACGCGGATGAAGATATTGCGAGAAGCAGGGGGAGGATAGAGGTTTAAGATATGGTCCGCTGTAGCATGGAATTCCCGAATTTTCTCGGAAAAAAGGACTGCCTGCTGTGTTTAGCCCATTACCGTGAATATGTAATTGTTGTGAACAGCATGTGTGCAATCTCAAGCGCCAACCTCCCATCAAGTCCAACCGCAGACTTGAGCTTTGATAGGTGAGGGTTGAGATCAACTCGCAGGTACTGCATTCTATGGCGTGTGAAATTCACTCATCAGATGGGGTGGCGAATTCCTTTCCTTGTGTCTTCTGTGGTTTCCCAGTAAGATCTGTTGCTCGATAAATAGTAGTCGTTCGGATTTGAATCTGGGTCTACCGGTTAGTAGCTCTCTAGCGCTAGTATTTCTACCCACTATGTGGAAGCGAAACTACCACATTTTATCTCCTCGCTTCGAGTGTCTGAGGAAAATTCTTCTACTAGCAAATGACACGAAATAAGTTATTTTTTAAGCAAAGGCGGTTACCTCCATTATAATTTCTAGTGGCGAAGGGAATGTACTCATTCTTCTAAATGTCAAGGACTGCAAAATATTTAGAGAAAAAACTTAGGCGGAACATGTTTAATGGTTAATTGACATAAGTAGTTCGAGTGAGCACGTTGTCTTTACTCTAAACTTCAGGCCAAGTCACATTTTTTCCTCAGCTCAAATTTCAGAGCATTACGCGTTTAAGCTGAATGCTAAATATTGCTCGGTGGGGTATATCGCATAAAAAGAGGCATAAATAGATAAATCAGAGCGATTTTCGTTTCAGGTATGTAAAATAGCGGAATAAATTGCGGAAATTAAAAAAAATAAATGCTTAAAAACAATTTTAAGTTTTTAGAGTTACATTACGCCTCAAGGGAGGAATAGGAAATGACAAATTAAAGTAAATTTAAGAACTGATTCCAGAACCTTACCAATGAACTGTATGTGTATGACAATGAACCTTACCAATGAACTGTGTCTGTATGACCTCAAGAATAAAAAAGGTCTTAAATAAACAAATAACAGCTAAGCGCTAATGGGCTATCTTTTCCCAAAATCGGGAAACAACGGATTAAATCAAAACTCATTCCTATTTCTACTTTGGATAACGTTATGACCCTCCAGCCAAAGGCTGTATATTATATAAGGCTGAAATATTCGAAATTAGATGCAGATATGGATTCCCTTTCTCTCGAAATCGAAAAGTTCGATGATGGACAGACACCCTGGTGCATCTATGGCATAAAAGCGCGCTATGATTTGCGGGAGCGATTTGGCGGAAGAAAATTGGCCTCAGCACCCGCTGGGTTGAGGAAAGGGAAATGGGAGGGGTAGAGAGAGAGAGAGAGAGAGAGGGAATATGGTTAAGAGTACCGTAGGTGTATTGTGTGGGAAAGGGAGACGAGGCAAGTGGTCCGGGGGAAGGGAGAGGATGAGACGCAAAGTACGACGGGGGGCGTGTGTGCGTGCGTGTTTGCGTGGTAGATTGCCGGGAAGATAAAAATGGGATCGAGACGAGGGAGGAAGGTGAGATCGGGCGGGAGGGAGGAGTTGGGGAGGGTGAGCTTGCGATGTTGTGCGGGGCGATTGAATCTGGAAATGGGGGTTAAATGAAAACAAAAAGGGACGTGAGAGTATTTCGCATCAGGGGGTTGGAAGGAAAGGAGGACAATGAATTCCGATTGGTTCATTCCGAACCTATTAGAGTACCCGCGGGGGTAGAGGGGGGGGAGGAGGGTGAAATTTGACGCAGGCGCTAGCAGCGTAGGTACCACACCCGGAAATCCTGTGCATCTTTTACCAAACAGAGCATTCTTGTGTGGACAACAAATACAGGGTCGCTGGAATCCTGGAAAGTATTAGAAAATCTGTTGAAGTATACAATCCACCTTACTACCGGAAGACAAGGAAAGTAATGGGCATTCATTGCAATACGTTGATATGTTTTTATATTTTTGGAGTCAAAAACATCAATTCAATGATTCAATTGCAAATTTACTTTTAATGCTCGTCAGATTTGATTTCTTCAGGAATAACATTTAAATAGAGATCAGCTGAAATTTTTTTAGTTGATCACGCTTGCAAAAGAAATAGAGTTTTTTACGCCCTGGGAAAAGAAACGGCGCTACGGGATTTTTTTTGCTTAGAAGTAGTATCTTTGATTCATTGCAAATTCTTCAATTTTTTCTCTTACGTAGAATCTCGTTCCAAAACCACGTCCGGAGCACTCCTAGAGATCACATTCTTCTGCCAGGAACAGCTGACAGTGGCAAATGAAAATTTCTCTGAAATTACGTCTGGTGCCCTTCCCAAATGCTGACAAGTTGTTTTCCGGTGGTAGAGAGCTTGGTGTGCCAAGTACCACATTCCACATGCAATCATTTCAGAAATTGTAGCATTGATTAAGTATCTGTTATTAATCGTCTTTCGTTTTCTTTCCAATCGAAAATAATTTTCTTTGCAACGTTTTCTTAAAAAGAAAAGATTGGCCCATTACGGCACAACATCGATCGATATTTTTAAAAAGCCATTGAAAAAATTAAACCTATCATTACTTTTTTGGTATAGGAAAAATATCATCAAACTACCCTTTTTACGGCATCTTAATAAAAAGTTTTATTTTAGCTACTCAATTTTAATTCGTGGAGGCGGGATGTGTGGGGCGACTTACAACTGCGATCGTTTTATTTCAACACTGATTTGTGAGTATTTTTTAAAATTCCAATGCCCACCAACTTTCGGAGGAAGATTAGAGAGGAACTTCGCGTCATTATACAGCAGCCTAATCGTAAAGAGAGGCCTGATTGGGCCCAATGGAATGAATTCATCGTATGAATGTAGTTTCCACGTTGCTCCTAACCCCAAAGTTCGGGATGCTACCAAAAAAATCGAGTTACCGCACCGATCCATTCCCATTGTGCCTAAATTTGGGTCTGTGTCATTGGAAAAGTAGTGCTTAATATTGGATGGCAAGTTAGGCTAATTGTGCCAGATACTGTTCCTTGGTTTGTTTGAATGCAATACGTATTAAAATAAATCTTTGCTTATTAAAATGGTATTTGACGCCAGCTAAAGTAATTTCCATCGGTCATACCTACTATTTACTTGAAATAATGGTGATTTTGTTCCTTCGTGGACATTCATTCTCTATAAGCCAGGCTCTTATTACAGAGTAGTTCAATAAAAAAAACGGGCCTAAGGCATAAGTAAGAGCATGCACATATGTAGCGTAATTTTTAGATTTTGCTTCGTACAGTAGGTGTAATATTTAATAGTAAATTCAAGTATCAAAATAGGTCCTATGAAGTAATTAATTTTTGTGGTTTTAATCTTGTTATTTGATGGAAATCATTCTAGATCATAGGCACAGGCCAGGGCGTGTACCCGGCTTTGCCTTTATAAATGCACTTTGAAAAAAACCAGGAAAAAAATTACTTTGAATGGCACCGCGTCAATACCTAATTATGGAAAGACGTATGGTATTTCGTCGTCGCAGAATTCCAAGACGTGTCGCATCTCTCTCTCGCTTTTCATGTCTCCAAAGGGTGGTTTGATACAAATTATGCTGCAAGAGTGCACAGGGGTTCAGACTCGTGGGGAGGGAAACTAAGGTTAATGTGAATAATTAAGAAATTAATGTGATTAAGATATCCTCAGTATGAGTAATTTGGTTGCCTGGTACATAAACCACAGCGGAAACACGATAGTTTGAAATGAAGTCTTAGATTTTTATATATGCTTCAATTCTCCTCTCACCTCCTCTCCGCTAGCTGAAATGAAGAGAGAGAAAAAAAACCCGTGACGATAATACCGTTTAGTGCCCTCCAGGGTAACACGAAAGGTTCGGGTCAAATTAACGCCCCCATTTAAGGCCGTCCTTCAATCCTTAGACAACGGCGTTAAAAAAATTGACATGGGAAGGAGCGAGGGTGGTTTCGGGAGTGAAAGTCCCGCCGACCTGTCGGCTGCACTGAGAGGGGGAGCACCTTCCATCGCCCCGCGTGTGTGCGTGGGAGGAGGAGGGGACGGGGTGCCGAGGCGCGTGCATTATCAGCAGAGAATGGGTCCAAGTCGAAAGTTCACAAAAGGGTGTCGGGGGCCGGAGGAGTTTTCCGTGGAAGGCCTGGTTCTCCGCCGTTCCGTCGAGGGAAGAGAATAGGGATCCGAGGAGGAGAGGCGAATTGAAAGGCCAAGGAAGAGAGCGAAGAGGAAATGAACGAGGGGTAGGAGGGAGTGGAAGCATAAAGGGAGTGAGAGGAGAAAGGACTGACAAACGAGGGATCGCGGGCGTGAATCGGCCGGACTAGGATTCCCGTGGTGGACGATGGCATGAGAGGGTTTTGCTTCTGAAAAAGAGAGATACCTAGAGGGTTCTTTAAACCGGATGTTCTATCAACTAGTGAGTGATTCCAGTAATAGTTCGACGACAGGAGTTCATTTGGAATGTTGAAAAAGTATGCTAATTAATTATTATTTCTCCTTCACATACTCCTCTGTCAGAACAAAAGCAAGACTAAAAGCGCAAACGATGAGTGTTTGGCGAGAGAAGAGTTTTAAATTTAGTGTTAGATTCAATTTAATCGGAGTTCCTTTTCATTTTTCTCTTTGGGTACGTTTCATCAATCACTTACTTTCATGTTGAACATCCCACGCTCCATGCCAACCACCCTTAGGTCACCATCCATGCTCTATATGCATCTATATACTACCTATGCTGCACGCCGTAGATGCACGTCAGATACTTACTGTATTAATGGGTGCGATTTGAATCGATGCGGTAGCGGGGCCCTCACCCCCGTGTTTCTTCTCTGTGCTCTAACGCAATTTGTTATATCTGACTCCTGGATGCTTGTTCTCCTACTTATCTCGTGGATATCTCAGGTTCCGTGGATATCCTAGTTTGAGTTTGTTCTGCATCTTCCTTCTTGCCTAATAAAAGATAGGGCTTTTCACTGTTGAAATCTCTACTACATAGTAACGGTCTACCACATTCTACACAAAACAAAAGGTTTGAGCTCTCCCGCAGGCTTAATAACTAAGAACATAACCTCTAATCGTCTTAATCGTTGCTTATCTTCTCCTGGTAACTTTTATACGACAAATTGGTAAAAAGTGTTGGTCAAATACGTCTAGATGGCATTTTTATTACTTGCAGTGAACTGCTATTATTCGGGTAAACGTTGATTCGGGTATTGAACAGTTTAAAAACTGCAATGAGAAGACTCGGTCGTGAGGCAGTTAATGTGTGATTTTGGATGGGAATCACTAGAGAATAGAAGACTGAACGCTAGATTTTGCTTATTAAAAATGTAAATTTTGTGTGATGTTACCTGTAACATGAAGAAGTAATCAAACCTCCGAACTACATCGGCGATTCGGAAAATGTTGATAAACTTAGAGAAATAGCCTCTTGTCAAACCGATAGATTCAAGAATTCGTGTTCCCTTCGCACTTTTCACGACCACAACATAGGGATAGGAAAACACTAAGCATTCATCACCCTATCTACATCCCACCTTTCTCCTTCCATTTTATCCTCGGCTGGTGTCCTAACAACCCCTGCCCTGCGCCCTTGCGGGGTATTATTTATGTGTAGAAGTAAATGAAATGAGCTACCCGGACGCAGATATACTTACTCACCCTTCGGAGAGTTGCTCCGGCAATATTAAATCCCTATTTTAGTTAACATTTTCATGTGTAAATCATTTATAGTTGAACAATTGGTTTTCTATTATTTCTCTGCAAATATCTAAATCCTCTCTTAAGGGTACATACTTCTCTTATTCTGTTTTAAATGCGTAATTTACGTGAAGTTTATTACTCGTTGCTACATTAAAAGGGAATGCTTATTGTAAAGATGTTCTGAGTAATCATAGCTATTAATTACCATAGTGAAGAGCGTCTTGGAACTCATTCCACCCATTTAAAATATTCCACATTAAATGACAAATTACTAATTACATATTTTAACTAAACACTGTATTCAAAACTTTGATGTACTTATGTGTAAATTATTATTTTTCTTCAATATGTATAATTCCTGAGAGATTGGTTGGGAAGATTCACTTCGTAATCCGAAATCCATGATTATTCTAGAATTGAGCACAGAATAGGTGATGTTTGGCTACGTTGCGACCCGCAAATGGGGCACGACTCTGAGGGAGGTATGCTTTTAATTTTTGCATTCCAGTCGCGGAGAAAAACGGAGTAGGTACACCTGGTTGGCGTTCAGCCCAGTAGTTAATTCAATCCGAGAGAGTGAGATTTATTCAACAGGAGAAGAAGTAGCCGTCCCTAACCTTCGCACGCCAAAATCCTACTTCTTTTCATCCTACTGATTTCGGAAATGTTCAGTCGCGGTACCTCACTCATCGGCGTAAAGAAGCGAATTATTCAGCCACTAAAAGTAGGAGACTTGAGTGCTTTGGGAACGCCGTCTTCTTATTTCTATCATGTCGTATGCTGCTTTTTCCTTATCCTACTGAGAGGTATGCGCTAAAGAGCCCTTCATGTATTATTTACTTAAGACGATAGAACAATATTTGATTACTCCCCTCCATTCGTACAAGATAGGCCAGAGCCCATAGAGCCCCCTACTAGAAGCTACTACCCCCTAGAAGCCCCTCCTACTCATCTCATCTAAATCATACGTAAGATACCTGAGGACACGGAAACTTGATTGTGGTTCGCACTTTCATTCGGAGTAAGTCAATTTTGGGACCATAAACTTGATGTCACTAGAGAACGCGGAACCAGTTAGAGGATCCCCTTCCTTCCTCCCTTCTAACTTAAGGGCCGTCCTAACCATTTTTTCCTTTCACCCTCCAAAATTCTCAGATGAGATCATGGACGGTTCTTTATTAAAATAAATAACATTATCCCTCAAATACCTCAAAAAAATGTATCCAAACTTTCACGGTATTTACATTATTTTAACATCTAAATCTTTTTCGTTTTTAATCCGTGTAAATTAGTACCATAGATGGATTAAAGCACCGGGTGTAAATTGTGAGTCCTGAAAATGGTGTTTGTAGGTATATTTATTGTTTCATTAGACTATAATTTAGGTAATCATTCAACTATTCACTCTTGGATATAACGCTCAGCAAGGACCTAATTACTATAGTAGGTGTCCGGAGGTCTTTTCTGCGTTGACACGAAGATCGGGATGGAAATGAGGTGCAAGTGAGTGAATGCTTTAAAATTAATTCATTGAAAACTGCGAGAAACGCCTCTCATACCTGCTTTTCCTGGTCCCGTCACAAGAAATAATTTACCCAGACACAGGTGTTAAGATGGAAGTTGAGAAAGGGGCGGACATCGCATCCTTGGGTTGAAAAATTGGATCATAACCACTCCTGGCCGAATAAGATTCGAAATTTGTTCCACTCCTCGCGGTCTTCCCGTACTCCCTCCCCCCCATCCCTTGGGGCTGGAACCCTATTGCGAAAGGTTTGTGCGTAACGAGAAGGATGGGGTCCAGTGGAATGCCCTCAGCGGGATCTTCCGCGGGGGCAAATGGCCCCTGAAACGCCCTTGCGAGACCTGATACTGTAGAATGCCGCGGGTGACCGCATAACGCGAGCCTCCGAAAGAACTGGAACGATTTCACGGTGCTAATTACAATCGACTTATCCTTATCGACTTAGCCTGTGCTACCACCAAATTACAACGGCTATTTTCACGCGATAGCTTTACGAACGATTCTTTTTAGTTTTGCGGTCCGTGTGGGGTTCCCCACTCAATTAGGGCGAATGCCGAACTTTGTCATCTCAGGAGGAAAGGAAAGAGATGTTTGTGTTATCTTCCAAAGGGAGTATTCACTTCACTGTTATCTTCCTTGGAGTATTCACTCAAACCCTCCCAGAAGAGGCGCAGGCTTACATATTGGCTCATCAAAAACTATATTTTAGTTCTTTTCCGAATTAATAATGTGAAGTATGTACTTATTTTGATTGATGAAAGTGTATAAATCTCATCTCTCGCACGTGTCATAGTGTGGTTTTTTTAAACCGAAGTTGTGATGTTATAAGATCCAAAGAGAAAATTTCTGCTCAGCCTGTTTTAATCTCTATTTGAAATCGATTCACCCGATTTGAGCATCGCACTCGCGATGTCCTGTTGATGGTGTCCGCTAAAACTGCCATATCTAGGCATCAGTATGAACTTTCGAACCAATCGGATGGAAATTAGACAAATTGGCCGAATTCTTGGGTCACCTGGCCCACTCTGGAGATGTGCAGTTGGCAGTGGTGTCACAAGAAAGGTCTCAGGCTCTCTGGGAAAACTAATTTTTCGTTTATGGAGCGTGGGTTCGTGAAGAAGGCCGTAAACAGAAAAGGTTGGCGTTTTCGTGTGATCGATCATTGCGCCAGGTAGAAGAAATTTTCGTGTAAATAAATCTATTATCCAAGAAGTCAATTTCTTACTTTGCATCGGATTACGACCGCAGGCCAATCTGGCGTCGGCAACCTGATCCTAAATTTAAACCAAATGATAATCGTCAAACCTCCCGACTGTGAGTTTTGATGAAAATCACGGGAAAATTCGATTTTTTTTTGCCAATTTTTCGGGGACCTGACCTAGTGTGAGGGGGGAGGGGCGCAGCGAATCTTGGGAGCGGCGAAAG
>LYUA01000872.1:349004-366146 GCA_002093875.1 Calopteryx splendens | reverse complement strand
AAGAACCTGTAGCCTGTAGGCGGAATTTATGGGAGTAGCAAAGCAAGTGATGACAGGAAATAAGTAAAAAATATACTCTTTTCACAAAAATTAATGTTTGGACTTCAAAGACTGTTTTGATTATCGTAAACTCATTTTTCTCTTGGGAGAAAAATCGCACTTTTCTTAATTATTTAGTTTACTGTTAAGCATTTTACCATAGCATGGATTTCCATAAAACTCGATAAAATACCCCATAGTTAGTCCTCATCCTGAAAGCATCCCGCAGGACCATGTGCTCCTATTCCTAAGTCGAGATACCCAGGTGGGCATCAGAGTCGAAGGTTCAAATAAATTCTCGTTATCGATGCCCAAACGGAGCATCGGGATTATGTTCCCTGATCGTAGCTTTGCATGGAACGTTCACAATACCAAGCAACCGCGATTTTCGAAGTGGCACGCTGCCACTGCGAGGTACATTGGCTTCCTAGCATGAACGTTTTCTCTTGCGGAGATTATTTTTCGTTTCCAGTGCGCTATGGAATGAGTACTTCGACTGCATCCTTCACGCAACGATAGTTCGAGCATTCTTCCGTCCGCGGGCGGATCGGGGACACGCTCAAAAACCTATATGCTTAGATGCATTCAGGGTGAGGTGTTTTTTTTTCTCGCCTCGTCCGGTCGGGGCGCAGCATAAATGTTTAGCGTATGCGCAAATCTGTTTCCCTTACCGGGAAGTCATAAATTAATAGCCGTGCACTTTATGTTGGCGTGCGACAGTGCCGACGCATGCGTTTGGCCGGCGTGGATCGCGCGCCTCGCGCATGCTCCCACACCCTCCACCTCCCCCTCTCTCTCTCTCTCTCGATCTCTCACTCACTCTGTGTTCCACGCACGTGCTACGCATGCGTGTCCGCGCTCGAAGCGTGTCGAAGGCGCTTGCGTGTCGTTCGCCATTCAAGCGCCGCGGCGGGACCCCCGAGCGGGCTCCTCCCTCCCGACGCCGCCGACTCGCGCAGCCTCTCCTACCCTTCACTCCCGCCCCGCCCACCGCCACACTGCCCTGTTCCCGGCGCCGTCGACGGGCGCGAAAGAACTGGTGCGTTGGGCCTCAGGCGCCTCTCTCATCCGCATTCACACGTCAACCTTCAAGTCGCCACCGGGGTGTATGTGGCAGGGGGTGTTAGGTCAGTTAGCCGTTAGGGGAAGTTGCGGTTGTGTTATAAAATTTGGAAATTAGTTGGGTCTGCATGCAATGAAATGCACTTAATCTTGATGAACAACGCAAATTTTCCGTGCAAAACGCAGGTTAATGTTGTTTGACGTTGAATTTATTTTATATTCAAGTATTTGGAATGGTTTACCCGCTCATTATTTTCTTCTATTGTCATCGCGAATTGTGCCCATAAAAAATCTTTATACCTGTTATTTAGATTTTATTTGCGTTAATTTATCGTTATGGTCTTGCCTACCTATGGAGGATGGAGTTAGAATTATTTCCTCGGTGTCAAATACAACTCAAACCTACGATTTATTTTTAATAAATAATTTAAGTTTTGCGTGTAATCTTTATGCCGGTTCAATCTCCCTTCTCACGAACCCCTATAATTGCGTGACGCCTTGCGTTCACCCATGCAATTAAACGAATAGGGTAGATTTCTGTTTGCTTTTATTGAATTCAGAAAAATAGATATTCTTCGGTGACGGTCCCAAATGTTCATGTTCCGGATAAATCATTATCGCTGAATCAATATAAATTCATCGAAAAGGTCTATAAAAAAGTCAAAACTCATTTTGTCTTATTATAATAAATGGCACTATTTGAAAAACAACTTTTTCCAGCAATATCCCTAATTGCAAGAGTAGGGAGGATAAGTGCAATTTTTTTAGGCATGGACCCAGGGAGGAGGCAAGGAGAGAGCAGCTAAAGGTCGCGTGTGGGCAAAGATAGGATTACTGTAAGAAGGGAGACTGGATGGAGGATAGGTATGTCGAGATGGAGTAGCGTGTGTGTGTCCATTTATATGAATAAATTATGTATATATATATATATACATAATTTATTATATATATATATATATATATATACATACATACATATATCATCAGTGNTATATATATATATACATAATTTATTATATATATATATATATATATACATACATACATATATCATCAGTGCAAGAGCCCGAGGCCGGCAAAAAGAGAACAACGAACATAAAAAAGTACATAGTGTCTACCCACAGGGTGATTTCAGTCGCTTCACATTACGCGTTAGGGACGACACATGCGACTGTTCCTTCAACCTCCAAACAACGCAGCGCACGCACACACACACACCCGGACGCTCGTGAAAAAGGCTCCTTTTTTTTCCACGTACTTGGGTACGCACACACTCATACATATCCTCCCTCCTTTCACAAATCTTTCCTCCCTAAGCCACCCGCCCGCCATCCGTCCGCCCGCGCGCTCCCTCCGCGGGATGCCCTCATTCCCACCGTTTTCCTTCCTTAATGTCCCTTTCACTTTCCAGTGTGCTCTCTCGCTAAACGACCCCTCCTCTCTTCCCTCCCGCTCTATTCACGAAACCCTTCACCCCCCGGTGCCCTCCTCCTCCCTCGACTCCTCCCAGTCCACGCGTGTGGGAGGCCTTCCCTTTTTGCGATCTCCGGTTTTTTCTTTTTTTTTCTCTCTCTCTCTCTCCTGGGAGTTTGGACCACGAGAACGCACCCCCCCCCTCCTCCCCCCCATCAGGGGTAGGTTATGTGAGAAAATTACGGTGGTGCTCGGAAATAATGTCTGCACGCGGTTGGAGAGGTACGATTTCGAAAGTTCGGCAAAAAAAATATGGAAGTCCATACATGTATAAACCTACTGCGCTGCATAAATATTTTGTTGAACTAGTCGTTCATTGTCGGGGAAGCGAGAAAGTGGTGATGCTTATGATTGAGGATTTACCTCGGAGTTGAACATTTTTTCACCCTCGCTCAGGAAATTGTGTACGATATCCCTTTCCGCGATATTGCAAAAGAAATTGAAGGGAGTGAACAAACAAATGGCTGGGAAGCATAAAAACTTTACTATGTTCCTCTTGACTTAGCCTCTTGCCCTTTTTGTCCAAGGACTCCCTTCCCTTCCCCTCGCGTCTCCTTGCTCATGTAGCCGTGGCTAGGTACAGCTTTATGGCTAAATAAATCAAGACCTTTGGCCTTCGTCGAATATTCCAAGGCAAAACATTCATCCGCTTTTAAAGTTTTGACTAAGATTTGTTTGTGTTTGTTTATCATCTCGGAATAATGAATTGTATTATTGGTTTTGTGTAAGAAATTGATTCGTTTTTAATACCAGTAGTGAATTTGACTTAATGTGTGCTAAAGTTCCGCTAGTTTTGTAAACTTTCTCGCTACATATAAATTCCGCAGATTCTTGCGAGATGGTGTGAAATTTAAACATTACAAGAGAATTTAAGGTGCAGGTTCATCTGATGATGATGTATCACATCGAAACATGGGTTGCAGTAAAATAAAAAAGTTTTTGAAAAATTGCACCTTCAATTCTCTTGTAATTTCTCGCCGCAATTATAAACTTGGTTAACTTTCTTTCCTCATAAACATAGAGGAGCTAATGTGTGCGTTAATGTGGATTTTTTTAACCTCCAGAAACAAATACTTCAACCAATTTGACTGAAATAAAATGCATGCAAAAATCTTTTCTAATCCACTACCAGAGCAGACTGGGCGAATGTAAAGCTCCGTAGGCGTGAAGGAAAGCTATCCTGGGGACTACCGATAGCTTTAAGGTAACTCTAAATTCATTACTCCATTACGGAATCGCATTTTAAAAATTTGATTTAAACTATAAACTGCACTTATTTGAAGAAATAGTGCTCGGTTCGGGGTGTAAGAGGAATATTATTCTAACCACCAATGCATGCACCTGCTTGCACCAAATGTTTGGCAGAAATTTTTCTTACAGTCATAACAGCGTTGAATATTTGGTTTTGATAGGTTTAGAACACTTGGGAAAGTGATCTTCAGCTGAGTTAATTTTCATTATTAATAATATACATCTAAGTAATTTGAAAGATTTTAAATTTAAGAGATCAGGCGGCCTGTGTCGACCTCTAGCTGATTCTCTACGATAGGCGCTAAGGGGTCCATAGTTAACCTTTCCATCCCAGAAAAGGAAAATTTGATGACATGACACGAAAATAGAGATAAAAAATGAACATTGAATTCCATAAATGAATATGCTCCGAAGATTACTTTGGTTGTGTAAACCGCAATATTAGTGAAACGAAGCAATAGTGGTTTAAAGGTTGAGATCTCCCATCAAAGGAAATCTCTTGGCTTTAACACTTATATTGGCGTTGAATCAACCTTCCATCTTGTACATAAAAAAATGTTGGTCCCTTTGCGTAATTAGGACTATTTATATTGAAAATTTTTCCAATATAATTTTAAATTGCTAGTCCTATGTTTTCGATGTTGTCATCATGCATTCTAGTTAATCAAAGTCTTTAAATTAATATCTTTGTTGTTTGATAATAGTATCATTGCTCTGTTTTAGTATTCCACATTGATTTTCTATTATTTACATCCTAAATAAAAAGAGATACTACATTTATTTAAGGAAATTCATAAGAAAGAATATGAAATTGATTTTTCGACAACCAATTTCATGGTATTCACTTTTTTTTCAAAGAGGCATTACTTATGTACACAACTGTTCATGACTGTTTATATGCCAATTTTCACAGGTTTATGTAATGTGTCGAAATGACGTTCAATTGCAACTTCAAAAGATGTCGATATTGTCAGTTTTATTAACTTACAGTTAATACACACTCGTTCCTCTCCAGGAAATTAATTCCTTGATAATCTCAATGCCCAGTGGCTGAAAGAATTTTATATCATTGTCGATGATAATTTTCAGGGAATGTACCATTTCGATCTCTACAAAAGAATAATACAACTAGAAATATATTAGAATAATACAATAAGAAATTTTATTGTCTCATTAAGGTATACGCTGTGAATCTAAGATTTGCGATAATGAGGCGCATTTGTCGAAATCTTATGCGTTCTTTAAGAGAATTCAGAGCCAAATATTACAGTAAATATTTTAAAAATGTAAGTTCAGCACTTGAGTGCTTGAATTTACTCTCTGGCATAAGAAAAATCAACCATTTGTGGTCAATAATTCTGAACTGCTGTGTTTATTAAGTATTCCTCGATGTGGAATTAGAATTCAGGTCCTTTCTGATGGGATGAAGGTAATTAATCCGGACACTACACTATTCTAATAAACGAAAGATTTCGACTCCATGAGCTGAAAAACCGGTTGGGTTTTTCCTTAATAACCTTATAGTTCATGTCTTGCTTAGAATACTGCGTGAAATTCAAAACGAACAAAAGAATTAGACGTAGTTAAGTGGCTTAACCGCGTCGATTATTTTATTTTTCAAGGCGTAAAACATAACGCGCGAGTGATTGTCGATGAAAATGGTCTCGTAAAATCCTTATGTAATCCTATAAAAGGTGTAGTCTGTTTCTGCTCAGGTGTTCCATAGATGCGATGGCATTTAAACTTAGGAGTACCTCTGGGAGAAAAAGTTCCAAGGCGAAGGAATTCCATTCTCTTCGGTGCTCTCCGCGTGGGGGTTGTCGAATGACTCTCACTATCAACTGGGCGAGGGCAGAGATATTCGGCCTCAAGTTTTTAGGTTGCCCGGCTACTCCCGTAGCCTAAAGGGATGGAGATGGACCGCACCCCTTCTCGCAGGTGGGTTGTACGGTGGTCGCCCTCAGATGATGATACTCAAGAAACGGACCTCGCTCTCCGTTGGGCTTCTTCCCTTCACTTCCACTCCCCCGACGCAAAATATGGCTCACGAGGGATTCTCGCTGCAGCGAATTGGTATGCTTGCATAAACATAGAAAATAACACGGACATCCATAAAATTAAAGACTTTTTTACGTTTTCAAATGGTTTTTTTTCCCTGCCTGACTTTTTTTTAACTCGAACAAGAGTTCAAAATCTTTCACTTCTATGGGCATCCGTTTATTCAGTAATTACTCCAGGACTGATTTTATTATTTGGTAATATTCTCACTCGAATAACCTATTTATAGCGTACACTTGGCGTTGATGCAGTGAACTAAAGAACCGTTGACGCTGCTACCGTCGATAGTAGCAAATCGTTTTAAATGCTGCATTCCAAGGATTTATATTACATAAATTATTTTAAGTCAAATACCCGTGAATAATATTTCATATTGTAGTTAAAGATGAATGTGTGATAAAATAATTAGTTTATTTTTAAGAGCGGCAATTATTTTATAACATAAGTTCCTGTCTAAATGGATTTTTAACCCTTCATGGATGCATTTTAGCATTTACATTTGTTGAATTTTCGATTACGCTGTTAATTGTATTTCGATCAAAATGTAGCTTCATTTTAGGTTTATATAGCCATTTGAATCAAAATGCAATAATTTTCTTTAATTAATGCGACTTTTAAAGTAAATTGAACCAACTTTTTTTAATAAGTGAGAATTTCTGGATCCTGCTTGAAAATTAATTTCACTATTTGAA
This sequence comes from Calopteryx splendens, assembly GCA_002093875.1. Taxonomy (NCBI): domain Eukaryota; kingdom Metazoa; phylum Arthropoda; class Insecta; order Odonata; family Calopterygidae; genus Calopteryx; species Calopteryx splendens. The sequence continues at coordinate 359,571 of LYUA01000872.1, read as the reverse complement.
ATGAATTACAAACATTACTCTAGATGATTGATTTTTGTAGCTGAGAAATTGTCAATATAAGTGTATACTTGTGAAATTTTTATAATTCATCAGACTTACTTTCCACACCAATGTTATTGGTGTTGAAAGTCAGTCTGATGAATTACAAAACAGTTTTTGCGATTAATAGAGAGTAAATGATAGATAATAAATGGATTAGTGGTTGATATTACCCAACACACCTGTATTTAGAGGCCTTCGAAACCTCTTAAATATTTCTAAAATAAATTAGTTGGTATGTTTAAAAAACTTAAATCCATTTTGTTTTGATATTTTTTTATTAGTATCTCTTTATCATGCTTTACTTGTTCCATATCTTTTCGGCCCCTGCTTTTCATCGCCATGGTTGATTTATATTTTACAATAATTTAAAGAGTTCTTATTTATTCAGAGACTAGCCTTAATTTCTTGTAATTAAATCCATTGTTCCATTCCTTCAAGTTTTGGTTTATTTTAAGATTATAACCGTTTTTGCGGCTCTGTTGGTTCAAAAATCAAACGCCGTTCAAAGGCTTGAGAAATTAAATTTTTATGCATTGTAAGCTTTCTCGTTGAAAGCACAACTAAAAGAAATGCGTTGCGCAAGAGGCAAGACATGCTTTTGAGCGTCGTAATGAAATCTACATTCCCCTCTTCGGAAAGTGCACATCTCGTCTTACAGTGCATACTGTCATCTTTGACCTTTAGAAACGGCACCAAACTTCGTTTTCAACTAATTATATAGGTGAGGCTTGGAACCATTTCCCGTCTTAAAACCTGTGTTTAACAGGTTAACCCGCATATCGCTAAGATTGGTGGGTTTTTATCGAGGATGTAATTGCCGGTCTCTCGTGTCTGAGTGAGCATTACGATCGTTGGATGTCCTTCGCTCGAATAGTCTCTTTGATATAACGGTTCTGGCACTCGGGTTTCTTTGCTGGGTATCCCGCTCGATCATGCACTTCCTTTGCGAACTTCGTGTTCTTCTTGTGCGCCTTTTCTTGTTTCGAGGTGAGAGGTACCAAGGGGAATTCTTGCTTGTGAACCCTCGAATATCCTCCATATGTCAATGTTTTTCCATGACGTATTAGGAAAGGTAGTGGTAGTCCACGGGGGAGGCCTCAGACAGCAGGAATCATTTTTAGGTCTTAAGGGCTAATGTCGTATGAATGTAAAATTGTCAGCGAGTGGTGTACGGATAGAGAGGAACCGGGCGTCGGCATTAGCCTACCCTCAGCGAAAGGTGCCACGGGGTCAGGCAGTTTGTACCTATCTGACTGACTTCTACCAAGGTACTTGCAATTCTCTCCACACGGCACAGAGGTAGGCAACGGGATATCAAAGAAAAGCATTAGAATTCGATCCCTGGCTCTCTGAATGGAAAACAATGGTCTATTAATTGCGCTATCTCGATTCTGATTTGAAGAAAAGTAATGCCACTCGTTATTTTGTGACTGATGCGATATGACATGACTATATTCAAATATTAGGCAATGTTTTTCTCAGTAAATAAATTAGTAATCTTTTTACTGTTTTTGGCATCTACAAACTGAAGGATCATTGACATCGAATAAAATAGATAGAATCAACCATAAAAAAAAACACACATCTTAGTACCTATTTTTTTCATCTGCCTGATTTTCAAAGGATGTTTACTTAATACGGAGCGTGAATGAAAATTAGATATTCACGGATGCATCAAAATATATTGGTAATATTTATGAATAATTCACTGCAAAAGTATTCTCCTGTCTTTCAAGTATTATTAATGCAATAGTTAAACTTATTTTATGCTACATTTCAAACTGCTAAGAGAAGTGAAGACACTTGTTCCTTGGCTGACAGAATTGTACAGCCCCGGCGGGCATGGTTTATAAAAAATATATAAACATAATCTTATTCCAATTTCCTCAGATTAAATTAAATTTCACCCATTGAAATAACTTTATTGTTCTCGAACCAGTCCTAATTACATAGCAGTTGTTCAATGATAAAGAACTTCCGGAGGAGATTCTGTGTTACGTAGAAAAGTTCTATTAAAATATTTGATTCCTCTGTTTATTTTCATAAATATGGATAGCTGAAAACGTCAGAAAAAGAGAATCAAAGTAAATTAGCGTTTACAGGAGAAAATTTGTCCTGAATTTTCTCGTATGTTCTTTGTCACTAATTGAATAAGTGAACAGTTTCCTTTGAATGAGAGAAACGGAACCCTTCCAATCACGAAGAAAACAAGGCTTAGGAAGACGAGCTAAGGTTTTTGGTAAAGATCAGGGCATTGAATATCAGTGTTCTCAACACCCCTGCCGCTTGTCCGTGTGGCGAATCGCATTGTGCGATTTAGGTGCCGGTAAACTTGAACGAAATGTGAAAACATGATTCAACAAAAATCGATGCAATTGCCAATGAGAAATAAAAATGTTATTTATCTATTTTAACGAAATTTCTATTAGTAATAGATTCTATTCCCCTACGGTAACTATGCCTTTTAGAAATCGTAAAGGTGTATCCCATCGAAGGCAGTATTGGGAACGAACGGCAAGCATCAATTTCTTCTCTTTCATGGGAAAATTCGTGGATTTTAAATCTCCATCTACCCCGTACAGCCTTGCACAATGAAGAACGCTGGGAAAATGTGCTTTTCCTCTCGTCTTGGGAATAGGTTAACATTTAGCATTTTTTTCCACCCCAAATCATTCCAGTATTTCCTCTAGGTGAGACTATTTCCAAAGATATCTTTACTTTCTCTGTGCCTCCGCCGAGCCGCCAATCCCCCTGGAGCGGTTTAAGCCCTCGTACATTCGCACACTTACCTGCACTCTCGGTCTTCAATTGCCCCCTTACACATTCGCTCACCCATTTTCCAAATACCAAACACAGAGAGGGAACACGTTCAAAGTCGTAGGGAACGTGTCGCGGGGTTGAGTGAGTCTCCCTTCACTATCCCTCGATGGCCTTCTCTTCCTCCCTCTTCCCAACTAGCGTTCACTCCTATACCTATATAAGTCGGTGCCTTACCTTTTCGCATGTCGCGCCAAGCATGCGCGTCCCAGAGGAGAGGGATCCACCGACCATTAGCGTACAGACGCGTACAGTGATGGGAAGTTACTCAGTTACCAGTAACGAATACTTGTTAGGGTTTAATATTACTTGTAATCGTTACTTTGCGAAAAATGTAACTATTACTGGTAATCAACTCATGGCTTTCAGTTGGTAATCGTTGTACTTACGTAATACTTTCTTTTTTTCGTTCAATCTCGCACGATACATTTAAAGTCAGTTTTGACACAATTTTTTCCTGATTTTGTAGGCGAAGCACTATCGATATCAAAGCCAGAATTTCTGAAGTCGATATTTACGGTTTTCGGCACTCCGTTTTTATCGTCCCTCGCCTTATATCCCTCAACGGCTGGCGCGCAAAGATGAATAATCGCGAAGCGTCGTGAAGTGACACGAAAAGCTAACTCCCTGGAAGGTTTCGAACGCAAGATCTTTTGAGCTGATGGTCCAAACATACGTACGCACTCATTAATCACACCCGATCCGTCTTATATTCCCTGCACATTGGGACAATTTAGTTGGTTTCATTTACATCTCTTCTGAGGAATGGTGCGTTTCGTCGTGGCCTTTCATGCGTTATCGGCTGAGGTCATTTCTAACATGGATGTCATTTTCAATGATTTCCAAATGTGGCAAATTTCTGAATTAAACACCGATCTTATTCATAAATGAGATGGGTTAAATATGACTCTTTTTCTCTCAAGAGACGTATTAGTCGTATTTTACTCCATACGGTGCTGTCAAAATATTACATCGCATGATCTTTTTCTGACCTCACCCTTCTCCCATGTCACACTCTCGTTTCAGAGAGTCAGCTCCTGTAACATAATATTCCTCCTGCCTCTTAATCCTCATCTCTTCCAGTGGCTCCCAACCAAGGCTATCCAATAACAATGCGACGCTCTCTGTTCGCTCAAAGCGATTCCTCACGAAAGGGCAGCTTTCATCTGCATCCCTGTTCAAATGCTGAGATTAATTCCTTCTGCGCAGGGTCCCAGACGCTCGAACCGCTTTCAAGATGAGTTATAACCAGCAACGAAATAACAACTCTCCTTAACTTTTTCACAAGTGTATTTTCCCAATATATGGTTGATAAGTTTTTTCTATGCAACCCTGGAGATGGGCATGCGTGCTTATCCCATGTTTGGTCTGATGTTAGAGTGACTCCTAGATATTTCACTTGGACCGCTATTCCTAATCCCATCCCTATGAGTCTAAAGTTGGAAGGGCCTATCAATGGTGTTTCTTCTCCCAAAAAGTCATTACTTCATTGAAATATCGAAACTCAGAACACTTTCGGTGGATCACCCTCATCTTCTGTTTTCTCCTCGCGGTGTTGAAGGTATGAATAGCCACTGGAAGCACGAAGATTGAATGCACGACTTAAACGGTTGGATTGATACAAATCATTCGAGTTTCGAAGAGGAAGGAATAATTTTCGCTCCGCATCAAATCGGTGGGCGAGACCACGACGGTAGTTGAGAGAGATTGGCTGCCGAACAGATGTAAGAAATCTCTTTTCCCCACACAATTCGTAACCAAAACGGTAGGAATCACGCACGGTAACTTGAACTTACCGAAAATTAAAATATGTTGGTGGTCAAAAATATTTAATGTTATTAATGGCAAGTGATGCCACACGCCTTCATGATAGCTTGCAGGATAAGATGTAGATGAAGACGGGATCCGTGGGATACTCAACACAGAATCGGATAAACGAAAACGCAGCGTCCCCTACGCTCCCAAAACGTTGATTTATGCTTTGACCTCGCGAGCACAAATCCTACCGCGACACCATTATGGTCTCCGATCCGCGACCACGGTCCAACACGCCATTGTGGGTTGAGGGGAGCGAGCGTAATCTATTTCCTTGGATGAACCAGCAACTTATGCAGTCGGGCGAGTGGTGGTTCCCGACATTAGGTTTCCGCCTTCTTTTTTCCGGTCGGTTTTCAAAGACGTGAGGACGCCCTCGTAAAATGAGGCCAATCACCACCCCCCACCCCTCCGCCGCCCCCCTTAACCCGATAGGAATTCGCCAGTGGCCAACTGGAATGGATTCGCTATGGCTCTGTTTGATTTTTATTTTATTTTTTGCTCCTTCGCTTTAAAACGTGAAGTCTCTTTCTCTCTCTCTGGTTCTAATTTCTCGTACTCTTCCATGCTGCACCACTCCTCTCACAGATTTGCTCCCATTTCGACGTCCTCGCCATTTCTCCTTCAGTTGCAAGGGTGGAAGACATGGATCACTGGAAGCCATGTGCGACAAAATCATGGACGGTGATACCAAGGTCCCCCAGTCTCTCGGAGGGTGTAGTTTAGTCTCTTTTTTTGTGGCATGGAAGTGTCTGATATTTTTCCACAACAGTTTGAGTAGCCTGTGGACGTGCTGAGACTAGTTCGTCGCAATGTGAAAATCAGAAACTGTGTATTAAAAATCACTTGTCGAAATAACTAAACTTATTTAATGGTCGTAATTGAGGCGCTTTCAAGTCGTCATCATTGCATTCAGTAAGTCAATCGTAGATTTGGCTGACAGCTGACATCCGTTCTTCCCTTTCTAGTGATAATTACCTTATACGGCCCGATACGTCTTCCGCCTCGTGGAGCCTTTCATTATATCTATTATGATTTTTAAAATTCCAATGTCTCAAGGTGGGCCCAATCCATATGGCCCTTCTTTTCCAAATAATGCGCCATGCATATTTTTTTCTCTCATACAACCCTGTATATTTCCTCGTTTCTTCTCACTTTATCCGTCCATTTGGATGTCAGAATCCACATCTAGCACCAGGTATCGGAGGATTCCGTTCTTCGCTCGTCTGCTTTTTCCGTGGCCAATAACCCTTTAGGTAACGGCAATGAACATTAGTGGAAAAACATGGATGGATTTTGGATTTATTTAAAACGTCTACTATAGGTACTACATAAGCCGTAGAAAAAAGCTAAAAAAATACTAATTGCCCTTCCACCATATTATAGAAAAAATCCACCTTTAATGGATTTGTTCGAAATTTGGTGGCAAAAAAAACTTTAGTGTATATGAAAAGGCAGACGAGACTTTATTCCGAGTTAGAAAATGAAAGGTAAAAAATATACCTACTTTCGAGCCTTTTAATTGGATTCGGGAAGTATGTCACCCTGCCACGTCCATTTTATACCAGGGGCTAAAGCGTAGTGGGAGGCGGATGGTCGCTGATGTTTTTTGCTTATTCGAAACTTAATAACGTTTACCTAGACTCAACTCTCAATCAGACTTGTGGGGTACTCCGTCTTAAAAGGTTCTCCCGTAGTAAACGTGACATAGAACTATGAATTTCCGGGAAAATACACCTCATTCCCGTCGATTGATCGAGTTCGAATTCAAACTCGTACCCTCAACGTGGGAAGGCAGTGGCCACTGTCGCCGTGCTCAAGTTGGGAAATATCCCAAGAAATCTTATTGGATTAATGGCTGATGACTTTATTAAGGAATTTAAACGACTTTGTCGAGAAATTCAGGCGGATTAAAAATCGCGATTGCCTACGGAAAACCATGCTTGCATTTTCGGGGATTCTCGTAAACTCTCAAACTTTCTTTCGTCCTCAGCTGCTTCTTCGGCTCGTCTGTTTCTGAGTTCATGTCTTGGCGCACTTTAATCTTAGTTTACAAATTTCAGAAAAAATAAACTATTCGTGCGGAGACTTTCCATTTCTCCGTGATTTTTCCCCAAAATCTACTGAAGATTTTGGTCTCTAATTTGAATGTCAGGTCATGCAACAGTAGCTGTTCCGCTTATTTACGTAATAGCTGAGGTTAGAGAGTGACCCGGATCGAAATACTTCGGGAGTATCTTAGTTATTAGCCAGTTTTTTTAACTGCTGGTTTTATGACCTTTCGGTTGGCAACGGGATACTTAAATTTAGCACAAATTCCGGGTAATTAGGCATGAAAACCTCTTCCCTGGATCGCTTTCAAGTAAAACCTGTCCAATGATCGGGCGAAGTTTTCAGACTGGCATGATTAAGTGGCCTCCTGTAGTCGGGATTTGATTTCTGTGGAGTGATTTCATTTGGAATTTTCTTTGCCATGTAATTAGCGATATTCAGGATTTAAACAACTCACAAACATGCCAAGAGTAATGGCTATAGACGTACAAGAGATTCAGCTTGTCTGGTGAGTTTCGTCTACATTTAAGTCGCTTTGAATAAAGTGGTGATCCTTGCCTACTGCCGTGACATGCCGTGCGCCAGGCTGCCGAAACAGAAGGGCGTAACATAGCATATTGTTTTAATGGATGATATAAATTCGAAAATTACTCATTCTAATGATTCGATGCTACAAGTCTTTTTGTTTTGAAATTGAAAAGGAATGCATCTGAGGACTGAGGCATTTAAATGATCTAAAATTTCAAATTAGATCGCAGAAGAAAAATTAGAGAGCCCTTTGGAATAGTTTGGAAGCGGAAGAGGAAAATCAAATAGTTACAAATTGATAGAGTTAATTATTTCACAGTGAGGCATTTAAGGATTAATACCTAGAAGAATTAATTTTCAAATTGAAGTGATGGGGACAATATTAGGAAAATTTCAATGCGAATTTCATCATCTTCATGGATAAACATTCCTAGGTCTAGCTTTATTTACGGTATTCCGAGTCTTGATTCTCTTATTTAATAGCCACTTCATTCTGTAAGATCACATAGCTGTGATGTCTTTTATTTTCTTATTTCTCGTATGTCACTCATGAACTTCTCTGTGTTCCCTTCTTTACAATATTCGGCAAAACATTGTCTCCCTGAATAGCTCATTTGATATTAAAATTTTAACGACAAAACATCTTTAGATTTATGGGAAGCAGATTAATGGATTTTACTTAACAGTTTGAGAAACAACTTTGTAGAAAACATGGATTTTGAAGAAAGCTGTAAGTAATTCTTACTGACATTTAATTTAACCAATCCACGTTTTGAAGATTTAAAGCGTGATTATCAAAACATTTATTATCACCTTCGTAAAATAGCCTTCGAAACCTGGATTGATTAATAGAATGAGTCCTTGAAAATTACCAAATTGTCTTTCACTATAGTGGATTTTTATCACATAAGGCTGGCTGTCCCTCGATCTTTATCAATCAGAAAATCGTCAATTGCTCTAGACCATCAATCATTGAAAACATCGATTCGTCGAAAAAATCATCACCAATTAAATTGACGAGACTAGCGAAGAAAATCATCCGTAGAATTCGAGTAATCGGAACATCGAACAGAGCTAGTAAGCTAATGCCACCCCAAAGATGCTTTGCATGTTTCTAAATATGCCAATATTCCCATTGTAAACTATGATGTCTCTTTTCTACGTTCTTTCATCTCCAACCTCTCTGCTTTCCTCCACTCTCTACCTTCGCCTCTTCCTCTTTCGTCCTTTATCAATTATCCATCGACTTTCCACTTGTGCCAATTCACCATAAATCTTTCGCGTTACTCCTTCGTTTGACCTCCTTTTGGTTCCCACCTCTCTCTCTCTCTCTCTCTTACTCCCTGCATATCTATCTCCCCGGCCATATATCTTCCACCCTCCTCCTCCCGCCCCCACGTCCCCACACATCTCGATCCCCCGTCGGTCGGAGGGAAGATGCATAAAATGGTGTTACGCAACGCATAAAACATTTAAAATAGAATGGTATACCCGAACGGATTCAGCGGTGGCGCATACCACTCATTTTTTTTCTCATCTGTACGAAACATAGCTTTTCCGGGAAGAGAGGTTCCGTAACCACTCGAAACTATGCTGACATTCTCATTCCCTCTCCAAATCGTTTATTTTTTTTCGTTTGCTCTGTTTTGCTCGCTTCCCTTTTCCCTTTTGCAATAACATAAACCGCCAGTAGAGGGTACAGTAATTTTAAAAGGTTGTAATTGTGATGAAATTTCATGGAAAAATAATTCCCTGCTACCACCTATTTCTCGGATCTTCGTCCCGCAGATAGGCAACGGTTGTTAAGTTAATTTTAATGGGAGGCGGATAGAAGGTTACTGCTAAAACATTTTATGCATTGTGTTACGTTATAATGTCATCATTCCATTTAGATTTTTTTTCGGGGTAGTATTTATATTTCTACATGGAAATTTCAGTACAGTACATACTATAATATAACGGCAAGAACATTTGTCGAATAACGGGTGTGGGAAATCTAAAATGAAAAGCTGAATTTGTACTATCATAATATTCGAAACTGAGATGATTTTTTTCAGAATAGTTCAATTTTTTATGTTGATTCAGTACCTCGAGTTAATCTCGAGGTACTGAAAATGAGGGTCTGAAGGTCGAGAAATTATAACGAAGGACGTAGGAGTATCTTACCTTAGAAACAATAATTCTAATGAGGACAATTTTTAAATATTTATTATTATACTTGCTGAAGCATTTAAATATAAATTAAAGATTCATTTTTTTGCAGTATTTGTCTTATTTTTTCAGATTGAAAAAACCGTTTTACTTGATTGGGCTGAGCTGTTTGAACTATTATGTTGAACTGTTATTCTGTTTGAATAAGATAGTCCAGGTTTCAGCGTATTTAGCGTTGCTGGTTGCTTATTTTCGGAGAATATGTGTACTTCTTGTGCATAAATCGGTGAAATATAAGTAAAAAAATTTAATTTTTAGTTTTAAGGGTTAAAGGACAGCAATAATTATGAAAACCTAGAATAATTCTAGCGCCGTTATTCACCGCGGTAATTCGAGAGCTCATTTCAAAAAAATTATTTGCTTACAGAAGAAGATTTTATAACTATTACAAGTACTAGGGGCCTAGAGGAAGACAATGAAACTCAAAGGTGAAAATACAGACTGGGATCTGTCAGTTCTTAAAAAAATTAAGAAATTCAGTACATTTTCACAATTTATTTCAAAGTGAATTTACCCTAACTGACCAATATTCCGCATTCGCAAAACCCAAAAAAGGTTAAATCCAAGTCCTTATAATTAAAGAAATTTAAAAAAATAGGCAAAGATTTCGATCACCAAGCCTTCTTTGACGGGAGTTTTTGTTCCATGGAAAAATATAAATGAATGCCCACTTATAACAAGAAGATCCACCGGCATAAAACCAACATTCGTTTTTAGAGGGGAAGTGTAACAGACGAAAATTCTCTCGGACTCCGGGCGTGTGGTAAATGAAATCGCGATCGCCCATACTGTTCGCTATTCAAGAAAACCACTCTCCCGCGAGGGGGTTACACAATGCCGAATTCTCCATACTTCTCTCCGTTTTCCAAAGCATTTTCGATGCCCAACCCCTTCAGCGCCGACCCATCACAACCCTTCCCACCCCTTGACTGCCCAACCCCACGCATCCGTTCTGCTTCCCTGCTCCCCCCCACACTCTCCACATCCATCTTCTCATTCCAACCCTCCCTCCCATCCTCTCCTCATTCCCACCCCCGCGCCGGCAGTTTTTCCAGCGCCAACTCCCTCCCTCCCTCCCGTGCCCATCTCCTGCCGAAGAACC
>LYUA01000872.1:208863-232255 GCA_002093875.1 Calopteryx splendens | reverse complement strand
CCGAGTGTGTTTCATTCGTCTTTCGAATGTCATCCTCCTCGTTCCTTCTCACTATCTCCCTGATGATTCGAGAATGGATTCGTGGTAATGTCCGTATTCCCAGGTTTCCCCTCAAACCCGAACGTCTCCTCGAGTGCGTAGAAAATACTACGTGTATGTACGCCCTCGAGAGTCATGCAAGCAAAAATCAATTGCCTCACATCATCACACGTTCTTATTCAGTTGAAACCTCAAGATCTCGTTTCACATGCATATACCTACTGTTGCTTCAATGTATGCGAGCGCATTACATTTATTTCACAGTGTGGCTGCTGTCAAATTTGATGAATTTGATGACTTTCAAATGTCTGTTCCAGGTAAAATTTGGAATCGATCTAAGCCATAGCTCTCTTATCCCGTGGTGACCCCTTAGTCATGCGCCTTAAATAATGTATGCATGCTGTTCTTTGAAACTGGAGTGCAACTCAGACTTAATAGAAGTAATTTGAATCAGTGAAATTTATTTTCAGCCATTCCCGTTGAATTTTTTGATAATTTGTGCACCTAGTTCCATTTGTGAAATTTACCAATCCTTATTAGTTCAAGTAGGGTTTATCATACCTATTCTCTGTGGAAAAAAGGCTGCTGTAGAAATGCTTTTATCGTTAATTCGACTGTCTACATTTCTCAGAATTTAATCTTTATTCTGTAGTGTTTAGCATTCTTTTGATGCATAACTTGGGTATTTTTTTCCAGATTTGTATATTTATTTTGCGTTTTGATTTTATTCGACAGTTTCCCTCGTTCCTAACCTAATATGCTAGCACACATACCATGCTGTTTATCTTATTTCCTCTTTAGTTAAAGCGCTATCAATCATGTGTCAAGGTAGTAAAAAACTAATGCGGTAGGTCTTTTTTTACGGTTCATTTTTTGTTAACTCCTTAAATTTAATAATTTGTTCGTAATATTGAATTTTAAAAATGTGAACGACTAGCGCTAGTGTTTTAGTAACACGGGATGGTTATCTCCCTACATATAAAAAACCTCGGTGAAATTACATTCTATTTTTCTCATAATTTCTTTTAGCTGTGATTATATTTTACTCAATTGTGCCCCTCAGTTCCTATCCAATAGGTATGACCTCAATGCTCTTTTTTGATCTCCTTTTCACCAATTAAAATAGAGATTTCAAGCTGAAAAGTTCGATTTTAGGGGGGTTCAAGATATGCTGAGGTGATTTCGCTTCGCGTGTAAACCCTGAAAAACTAGAGAAGAGAGATAGGTTTTTGGAAATACGCGGAACTTCTCAGATTTTTGGAATTAAAATTCTCGAAATAGGGCATTGATGTGATGATTTTAAAAATCCTGTATTTAATATAGTAGCTTTTATTGTAGTAATCTACTATTTAAGAGTATTGTGTTAGCAAATTTGTACTCCGAATAAAATTCTCTCTACCCGTAAAAATAGAAGTTTGACAATCTGGCCCTATACAAAACCCAATCTCTGGAATAGGCTAATAAATACGATTCATAAATGACTATTAGCAGTCAGTCCTTTCATCCATTTGCATTAAAATGTAATTTCTGAAGGAAAAATCGCATGCCACTCTATTAACTATGGACACATTAGGCTCCTAACTCTCATATTTGTTTCCTTGAGCAACGGATATTATCTTCTAATAACAATTTCAAGATTATAGTTACATTGAAATACGAAAACCCACACACTTTATTCCTGTAAGAAGCGATTGTAATTTTTTAAATTGACCAAATAGATATTTTCATTTCTTTACCATTCGTATTTTCTTAATAATAAACATGCTCTTATTAAAGATCTAAATTTTATGCTCTTGCGTTTTCTAAGGTTAAGTTCATTGATAGTGAAAAAATAGCCCTTTAAATTATAGTCATTAAAACTGCTTGAGGTAGTCAAATGCGTTCAGGGCTTCAAATGACAATCATTATCGATAATACCTACATGTAATTGGGATCTTGGCATCAACTGTCCCACTTCGCAATATTCTGTACCTGCTTGTAAGGGGCGTTGTCCTGGTGCAAGTAAATTGTTTCTTATCCCCATCCTATCTCCTCCCCACGATCCCCCTCCCCTTCCTCCGTGATTTCCCTCTCCCACCCTCCCACCCCCACATCCACCCTCTCTCTCTCTCCACGTCTTCCGCCCCTCTCTCTTCATCTCCAACCTCCTTCGGACTTCTCCACCCGCACCCTCCTCCCCCACCCCCCCACCCTCTCAACCTCAAGACGCACCTCTCGGCCCAATATCGCAGTGACGGTGCACTTCCTTGATCGCCGGTGCCATCGGAAGAGGGCCCGTCGGCCGGCTGTGAGAGGCTGGGGCAGTGGAAGAAACCCGGAGAGAGAGAGAGAGGTGGGGCGGAAAGAGGGCATTCTGACGGCGGGGGCGGTCAGTGGAGGAGGCAAGGGGCCTCCTATTTCCCCGGGAGGGGGCAGTGGGAGCGAGGCGGGCGGGGGATGGTTCTCGCGGGGGGCCGCGGCTGTGGACGGTGGGACGCTAAGCGCTCGAGAGGGAGGCGGCGCCCGTCTTCGTTGAGTGGCGTCTTAAAAACAGTTTGGGTCAGGGGGAGCGTCCCGAGGGTGAGAGAATAGCTCCCCTCCGTCACCCCTACGACAGTTGCCGGGTTTCAACTGCCTTTTTTTTCTCATTTCCATCGGTAAGGGACCTTCCGGAAATGTCGCCGTAGTTTGCTGAATTGGCTCTTCCACAACTATATCACTGCTGTCTCTGATAGAGTTTAAACGAATACCGGAGCACACGTATTTTTCCGATCTTCAATCCGTCGCAATCTGTTTCCGACGCACGATTGGCCATGTATCGTAGTTCTTAACCCTTTTGATAAAAGGGGCGGACCCTCTGTTATAGTGTCACAAGTCGCTCGTCTATCTCCTTACAGTGCAGGGGAGAGCCCGATCTAGCGGTGTAACTATTTGGTACTTTTGGGTAATTATTTTCATTTTCGCAGTACAAGTAAATGGATCACCGCAGAATGTCTTTTTTTCTGTACATCTACTTAATTTATGAATGCATTATTGAGGTCTCGTTGAAGGATGACCATCTCATTGCTCACTGAGGCCCCACTCCCCTCCTTGCCTTTTGTCCCAGGCTCCCTAACCCTTATCCCAGCATATAAGAAACCCTGGAAAAAGCTACGTATGAATGAAAAATTATTTAGATATTTTTTGTTCCTATCTCGAAGTAGAAAAGGCGTTAACATCTCCACGTTCATCGCTTGACATCATTTTGTGACGTTAGAAGATTTATTTGGCGAGGAAGCAGTGAGTTCGACGTGTGGGTTCTTTAGTCGTGCTCATTACTCTGCCTACCCGTCTCATCTCTGCTAAAGGTCCAAAAATCCCATTGACTTATTAAGCATTGCATTTACATGGAAATTTAAGACGCCCGTCCCTTCCTCTCTTTTCCGTCTTCGTCCAATTTCACGACTCACCTCACTCTCGTCGTCGTCGCCATGGACCTAAGTCGAATATGGAGGCGGAGTTACCAACTGGAGGCACATTACGAATGGACAGATGGTCACTAAATTTGCCGAACTTTCTCCAGACGCACAAGATGTCATCGGAACAGATGATTGATTGTTCTCCACGCCCCGTGTCCCCTCTTCGTAATCCATAATGACCGCCGACTTAATGGTAAGAATGTACATACCTAATTGCAACGGTAGCGTAGGCTTCCGCGTAGGCTTCTAGCGTAGGCTTCCGCGATGTTTCGTGGCTGGCTTCTGCATGGATTTTCGTTGGACCACCTATTACCCTGCAGCGATTTCCATCAGCACGTCCATGTCATTGAGAAATGCGAGAGGTCCACTGTGCAAAAAGCATTCCTATGAACCGGGAGTCGAGTTGAGTCACCGGCAGTTGAGCCACCGATAGGTTAATTGCCTAAGGCACTCGGCCGGAAATCAAGGTATCCGGGTTCGAATTCCGGTGTAGGCGAATGATTTTGGCACTTTGGATTTCTCGCATTTGGATAAATACCAGAGGGTGACTCCGTTGAAGTTACCGTTGCACCATTTTCCGCAGTTTCTTCCAACACATCATGGATGTTTGCTTACTCCAGTAATTAAGATTGGCAGAAAAAAGAATTGCCTACTGCCTTTTATTTACGGGTGCAGAGCATATCATTTTTGTTACAGCCAATCCTATAGGTAAGGTAACAGATATTTCTCTTATTGAATAAATGTGACGGAGGTACACCTATTGCTAGCGTTACAATAGAGTGAAGTCGTGTGTAAGAGTAGAAAGCCCCATTGTGTTTAATAGCAAAACAAAGTCGCTATCAAAATTAAGCACATCACCCCCAACGCGATACAAGTGTCATTTTGTCAGCCATGAATGAATTCAGCTTCATATCAAACGGTCTAGTCGAATTAAAGTTCAATTCTTCATTTCTCGTTTATTTGATCCCACGGAAGAAAGAGACACGCAAAATGAGAGGTTCGAATGCAGGGTGTGATGAAATGATAAGCATATAAGAAGAGAATAGATTGAGAGTTGAAGTAAACGAATCTTCCGGAAGATACTTCCAAAGGTGATTCAACGGTTTTGAGGAAAATATTTATTTTTTGGCCTAATGTGATGCCCAGTATAAACTCTCGTTAGCAGCGATACGAAGGGATCATGCTATTGGAGACCACAAACATCTCGTTCGCGATAGCTACGCGCTGACGAAGTACCTCTATAAATCATTTATAACACATTTCAGCATGAAGTCTAGTTTTTTCTTTCCTCGGAACTCTTCGCTCTAAACGACTTTTTACAATGGTGGGAGTGATTTAGCTCCAAATTGAATACACCAGTCATACTTGAGGAAGAAAAAAATGTACGTAATCCCTCATCAAATAAACTTGCCAAGGGAATTATATTTAATGCCAACTAAAGTAAGAACTTAATTTAAAACACGGATTATATACATACATATATATATATTGGCATAGTTTCCTCGCAAGAGGAGGAATCCACCCTTCATTATTGCGGAGAAAGTACGTCCTGTCTTTCTTTAAGAAAAATAAGAGTAGCTGAACACAAAAAGTACGGCATCAAACCCAGCTGAGCAAAATGGCTGAGGGTAGGAGGAATGCGATTCGCAGAAGCAGAGGGAAATGGAGAGTCAGGATGCATTTATGACGAGAGACGGGGATACGTCTCGGTTGGGCCCTTTGAGTGCAAGGGTGCCGGAGCGTTCCATCTCCATACAATCCATTTCAACCAGTCAGGCAATCGATCGTTATGTTTGCCGTGCATTTTTCAATCTTTGTCTTCGTCAGCTCCGTCTCTCTCCGTTTTCTCTTCCGCTTCATTCCGACCCACTAGCCGTCCCAGTCATAAGAATCCAACGGCAAGGGAAGTTATGAAAGGGAACGGAGAAATGCGAAACTGTCGTTGACAATTTATCTATTGTTTTGGGATCCTTTCGAAGATCGAGTAGGTACTCATGCATTACGTAACTATTCCTTTTCCACTTTCATGTTGATTATGTTTACCAGTTGCTTCATGTTATGTCCTACAGTCTTGATTTCGTAATAGAATATCCGATTTGAACAAAAAGGTTACAAGGTGTTGGTGATTAGCACTTTTATTTCCACTTGAGGCAAGGGATGAAAGCTGTTATATAAATGGTTTTTATTTCCCACGTAAAACGCATAGGTAAGTGTTGCCTATTTCCCCTCATTGCTGAACAATTCTCAGTACACTGTTCTCCTTTGATTCCTATTTCTTCTTTATAATTTCTCCTTCGAAATTATATTCTCGATTAACAGGTTCGCGCAATTCGTCCTTGGCCTTCCCCTTTTTATTTTTTCCATTCCAGCTTCCACCTCTCATTGACGGTCTGTGACGGTCTTCAGTAAACTGCTGCGCCTCAGAATATGTCCGATTAGTTTCACTCTTCTCCTTATCAATGTCTTCCACGGGCTTCTGTCCTCGCCCACTCTTCTTCCAAACGTTTCCTCATTAATCATATGCTCTGCCCATTTGATCTTGCGCATTTTCTTTTATCCCTGCAGCAGCTACCGATCTCATTTCTCGCTCACTGCTGCCATCCACGCCGGAAGGTAGAACGGACATGTACATTTTTAATGGGAGTTTTTCTGATATCAAGCAAGTACTATTTTTTTCTGTAATTGTCGCTTCTTCTCGTAGGAAGTGCGTCCTCGGGTTTCATTGCTCAATATCGCCCTCCCTCTTGCTCATTCCATTTGCCGGTTAGTGGCCCTTATACAAAACTATGCACTAATGCGGCGAAAATCAATGGTAATTATTAATGCAGGTTATTAAATATACCCACCTTCATTCGCTAAAACTGAAAGGATGCCATTACAACCACAAAAAGTTATTTGCGTTTTCATTTTTTGTGCACACATTTGTAATTAAATAGGTGATTTTAGAAATGATGGAGGTCACAATTATCATCCTATAGCAAGGTATTACATTCTCTTCGGAATTATTTGTAACTTGGTGAAATACGCTTGTAATTTATCGGCGGATATTATGAAGAGTAGAGTTAATGCTGATAATTAGAAATTATGAACGGTACTGGTTTTCGGTACTGCTATTTCTACTTTTCAACACACTAGGCGAATATTGTGTAACAAACGTTTTGATATTTCGTGGTCAAATATCCAGTGATAAAGACGTTCAAAAATGAGTCTGCGTAATGTACCGCCTGCTTGATGTACATACGCATAGTGATTTTGCCATATAGTTTTACCCCGTTTCCTTTCTACCTTCACTAAATATCTCTAGCTCCTTTTGATTTAGCCTTTTTTATCTAATATAATAGCTGAAGTGTTTTCTCTGCAACCCTTGTTCAACTATTTTATAAATTATTTTAATATGATGTGAATATTTATCCAAAATGAAAATTCTCCCAGGCAATGGATTTCACTTTCATCTTTCACCTCTTTATCCATTTCTTTCTCTATCTTCATTAATCTATAATAGCATTTTGTTAACGTAGTTGGAGTTTTTCAAATTCAGAATTGACTTCTATCCAATACTCCTCAAACAAACAGATAGGCGGGGAAGTATTAGTATCCACAAATATTTACCTTATGAATAGTGAAAAACCCGATTAATTAACACGGACGGACAGAATTTAAAAAATCGAAAGAGGAAACCTATGCACTAACACAACAAAAATAACTTTTTCTTTCATTGTAAATAGAAGTAAATTCAGCAGTAAATATTCATAACATGATAATGTCGCAGCCATGGTTATCTCTACCAAAAATCTTCAAAAATGCCGGCTTCAAAAGGGCTTATTCAATTTTTGTAGGATACGCAAACACATGAACGGAATAGGGATTTTTAATCTTATGGCCATATTCAGTTCAAGTCCAAAGATCGTAGCTTAAAATCACGTAATTCAAAAATAGGAAACTTCAGCATTGACTTCGATGCTTTGCTCTTGAGTTTAAAATTTGAGCCAAAGCCGTTTCATTATTGAGGTCCTGTCCCCAAAAGAGATAAGTTTTTTTTCAGAATCACACCAGTAATTTAAGTTAGGTAACAAAGGTTATCTTTTCCAAGTTTGGTCCAGATCCATCAAACCACGTAAGAGCCTATGAAGAAAACATATACAAGCGAGAGGATTGCATTTTTAATTTTGCAAAGCACTTCGTTGAAAATTTTCAAGAAAACAGGAGCAGTTCCATATGAGGCATGTGCCATTGCCAATTACTACGCATGGTGTGAACCGATGAGCGCACACATAAATATCTCATTTTTATCGTACCCCACCACTTGACTTGAAAGCATTACTGATTCGTTTAACCAATTTTAAATGGGGTAAGACAATGGAGAAACTACGAATGTAGCGGGAATTGTGTAGCTATTGAGAAAAGCAATGGGCATAAAATATTCAAAATATTATGTCAGACAAGAAGCCAAGACATTGAAACAATCAACTGTCCACAAAAGTGCCATGTTGTCTTCGTATCTGAATTTAGTATCTTAAAAGTTTTAGCCATCAGGTCGTCAGATAGTACTGTTCTTATCTATTCTCGAGAATATAAAGTAGCTGGTTTGAAATTAATTTACGAGCCGGAATGCAGTACTAACTATAGCATTAAACCTCAATGTAGGCCAAAACTGGCGAAATAATATGTTTTTTGGAATTTTCCGGTTTGCGTGTCAAGAGCCGCAATTTTTCTGTTCGTGTTACACAGAGATTTCAAGCTGAATTTATAATTTGAGTCAATAATCATAGACATAATTTATGAATTTGATTCTGGCCTGACCAAAGCTGCTTGAGGTTTTCTTTCTTTGGAAAGTGCGAGAGTGAGTTGCGAAATGTTTTCAAGAGTTTCACATGCTTGGATATCCCTGGGTCCATAATTTGTTTTTCTACGCACGAACGAACTCGTTCCGTTTACCCATTGGATGTGCGTAATGAACTTCAATTTCGAAAATTGCCGTGATACTGGATTCCCTTTTTTCCCGGACTTATTTCTAGCCTATGAATGAAGTTTTCCAGATTTCTTTTCTGAATATGATGAATGATCACATTTCATTAAAAATAATTGGTACTTTTCATTGTGAATTGATATTACGATTTGAGTGAGGAATGCTTCGTCTTTTGGTTATATATTTCAATATGTTGACTTTTTCCTCCTTTTCTTCATCATCTCGTGTGAAGAGACTTGCGCAAATAAAACGGTTTAAAGTGTTTAGTTATTATATTCATGCCTAAATCAGAAACAATGCTTAATTATGTGCCATTTTTACAGTCATATTAATGCCACAATATTTTTTTTCCATATGAATCACCGTTTAACTTGTTCGTATTCTATTCTTTAGTATATTTTATAGATCTATTGATATATGCTGACCTCAAACTCTCTCAGATGCTTCGTACTTGGTACGTTTCCGGATAATTCAGGTGTTTGCACTAAACTCAGAAAAAACCCATTATTCATGATGAAAAGCGGTCTTTGGACTCTATCTATGGATATCTATTTTCCACGCCGTCAATGCTGCACCTAAGCGCCTTAGATGCAGAATCCTTAGTAATTCTAAATTTTTATTTTTGTAAAATAACCCAAAAATTTTATTTTTTCCCATGGACAACATAGTTCATCAAAATATGAAGGGATGGACTGAGGTAATAAGCCTTTTTCAGTTGTAGCCATTGAGTGTTAAAAATGTTAATTTTGAGTCGTTCATTTTTCATTGGTCAATTTCATTTTTTGTAAACTACTAAATTTTTAGTAACCGTAGTTGCACTCCAATTAGAAGTCATATTTATTTACCAGTATCATCGACAAAAATGTTCATAATTTAAGTTATTCTTGAAAACATCTTTGAACTGCATACTTTCATAACTAGCAAACTATTACCTCTAGCTTTATATGCACCAAAAAAGGCTTGAGATACTTGAGAGAAGACTGTGCTAACTATTCCACGTTTTCTGCTGATGAAATTTTCTTATAGTTGTCATGGGTGGCTTATAGATGTCATAAAACCTTAAGGTTTTGCCATTTGGCGATAGCTCAAGCTTCCATCGTAGCACGTATTGGTGATAATTATCAATTTGTAGCAGTTACTAAATTAAAATGGGCAAATATTTCATGATATTTCACAATAATGGTTTAAGAACTCCAACTCGGTGAATTAATGTCCCAACTAACGCATAGAATGTTGCAGAGAAAACGAAAAATAAATTTGTTATTCAGCCCCATTAATAACACGTTTTAAAATTATGATTACAAATGTAGGATACAGGTCATATTTGGCATGAAAGAGAACTCGCAACCAGATCATGACAGCAGAGACGTCTTTCACGAATAATGTACGATCTATAAACACGAAATACTTTCAGTCACCTCGCAGTCCACCATAAAATCCACCACACGTGAATATCCAACAGTGTCGATCTAAGACAGTTTTTTTTATTTATTTCGCGAATCTTATAATATCGTTACATTTAAATTCAAATAATGTGTCAGATTCCAAGGGTTTTCCGCAATGAATTCTTCATGTACCGGTAGTGAATATATTTGGAAGAACGTAGGAAATATTGATAATCTATTTATATGGGTAGGACATTTACCGACATGAAGTGCGACCTTTTGGCGTGGAAAGATTAGCTCCCAGCAAAATCTGGCCCATGAGTGTAAAAAAGACTCACAAAGCATTGAAAAAACAAAACACGGTGAAAAAAGAACCCCTGAACATAGAAGTTTTCCTGTAATTCATTCATTGTTTAAACAAATTTGACCTTATTTTATGACTCTGTGGCATCGTCAAATCAATTTCCGTCATTATCCCACGGTCTGGTTTGGTTTGTCCGGGTAAAATGTGTGTTTCAATTGGTCCGCATGCCGCTGCACACTGTCCTAATCTCTGTCACGTCATCCCAATTTCCCACGGGTATCGAATGTCTCTTATGTGGGTCAGTGGTACCAAACCATGTGGGCATTCTCTTCTCGAGGGACTATTTCTCATTTTGCACTTGCATTGTTAATCCAGTCGGGCTATGATTACAACGGTTCAGTGAGCGTATTCTGAAAAATAGTGGTTGAAATTGCGCCTCGAATTCGTGATGACCAAATGCTTTTCCCAGGCCTTGTGGACAATGGGAGTTTGCAAAAGGGGTTTATGGCCATTTTTTAAAACGGCAAACTTAGCATGCACTCATTTTTTTAATGCTATGCGCTGATAATACTGCTCAAAATGCAGAGAATCAATGGGGAGGGTGGAATCCGATTCCTTTTTCCTTTATAGGGCTGGCAAATTAAATTTGTGCTTTCTTCATGCTCATGGAAAATCAATAAACCCAATCCCCTTATTTCACAAATTGTTTATTTAAAATGATCGATTTCCACAATATGTGTGTGAAATGTTTTCCTTATATTGTCTTAATAAATTAGTAAATAAATTACTACTTGTAATGTTATTAAGTTTCATACGTAAATTCCGCAAAAAGTAAAGTAGTACTTCTTGCCAGTGTTCACTGGTAGTGGGACAGCGATTAAATTGTACCGAAGCTCTCACGGATGAAATTTATGTCTAGTGCTTAGTATGCCAAATAATGCGATATATTCCTCGGCCATGTATGGAGAACAGTGATAAATAAACATGCAAAGGAATTTTGCAAATGGATTTCGCTAAAATTTATTTCCATATGACGGATATTATAGTTCAAGTATCGACTACAACGTTAAAAAAATGTTTTTTTTTCAGTGCTGACATCATAAAGAATACCACTATTTTTTGACTTAAACACCATGATCGGGTCACAAACCAGTTAACCGGAGTATAAATATAATGCAGAAATTTTATGTGCCTAGGTACCTTGAGTAGAATCGTGCAAATTTATCAGGAGTTGTTTATTTTATGTTCCTTCACTTCGCGAGTTTCTTTTGAGTTAAGAAAAACTTCGATTATTCAGAAACGTGCCTTGAATATCCCACTAAACTCTATAGAATTTATTTTTGTTAAACTTTACATAGCACCATAATCCACAGTTAAATTACGACCCGGGTTTCAATACTTTTATATCCATGGTTTTGAATCGAATGTTAAAGAATCGAACCACGGGTTGTCATTTATTCGTTTCTGCATTCGTGGCTGTAAAGGTTTATAATAATAAATTTCAATGCCATAGAATTCGATCAATAGTAAATGAAGAAACAGTTTTATGTGAAATGAAATTTTTTTCCATTTGTAATTACGATTCAAAGTCAGACTTAGGACAAAGAAGTGAAAGCGAGGGATCGGATGTCTCGGGCGGAGGGGAAGCATGCGTGTGCTGTGAGGGAGGCTCCTCGCGGTCGAAGAGGGGGGGAAGGTGAACATGATAATATTCGATGTGCCCACGCCGTGTAATTAAGCACCTGGCCATTAACGTTTTCATCCCGCTAACGCCCCCTTCCTCTGCTCTCTACCAATCAGGAGGATCTCCTGATTCACGGCGACAGCGTGTACGACATAATAGACAAGCAGGACCACCGCGGGATCCAGGCGGAGCTGTGCGGGGGCGGTTCCGGCGCCGGTGGCCCCGGCGTGGGCGTCGGAGGTTGCGGACTCGGCCCCCCGATGGACAAGGACCAGAGGCTGTTCCTTTGTCGGATGAACGTGTCGAGGAACGCCAGGAGGCAAATGAGATTCGGGGACCAGAAGGTAAGGGCCGCCTCCTTTCATCGGAGATAACTGGGCGCGAGGATGCCCATCTGCATTAGGTATAGGTATGTTTTCTGTGGGATTACACCCGCACGCCGAGGGGGAAGTGTTCGGGGCGGTGGCGATCGTTCCTGGCGGACGATGTCTTCCGGGTGGAGCGGCGGGGACAGCTCTTGCTCGGGAATATTCCCCCGAGCGGACGCGGCAACGCCCGGGCACCGTCTTCGCCAAATATTTGTCCGTTTGTCAGGATTAAAGTCTCGGGAAAACTTGATTTCTGTGAAAAGACCAATTCGACGGTGCTTTCGAAGAGCCCCGTTACCCTGTATTTCAGTCCACCGATTAGGGGCTGATTTAAGCCCTTGCTACTATTTCCTCTTCTCGGCCACCGCGAAACTTTGAATCCTCTTATTTTATACACTAATGCATAAAGAAATTCACTCCACCTCTGTCTTTGGCTTACAAACCTGAGGGCGCATAAGTAAATGATGCGTCGCTAGATTTCGCTTAGGGAATTCTGTTGACTAAAAGAAAATGCAAGCATCGGTTTGTGAGATAGCTTATAGTAGGAAACTGTAGGAAAATAATTCTCCAAAGGATCTATGGCCTCTTGGAATTTTTTACTTATGTCCTACGTTTTTTCTAGCGCAGAAAATTTGATGATCCACTATAAGTTTTTCATTTTGTTAGTAAAAATGAAGTAAAAAATCTGCATTGTTATGCCTTCTAGTTCATTGTATTGCTGTCTTGTGATCGGAAGTAATTAGGAAGAGACATTACAAAGAAAGAGCACGGATACAATTTAAAAAAAAAACAGAATTTGCGCATTTTACATTTATTTCAAGTAACTTGGTCATCATAGTCTATTTTACCATGGATTGAAAGATACATAAATCTACACTTGGAACAAAAATGCATTATAAGGTAAACAAATCGCCATTCCGAGTAGTTAAACCAAAGAGATTACTTTCCTTTATGAATGGTCAAACGTTTCCAATTCCTTGCTCATTTCTATGAAATAATCTCTTTCCAAAAAACTTGATATTTCTGTTCATTCCTGACAAAAATTAGTAAAGTAATATATTCCCATTTGATAAATGTAATCATTCTAGGTAAATTTCAATTCATCTTAACGGTTTAAAGTTGTTTTTGTGCTCATTGTAGTTCCATTAAGGTATTGGGAGGAAAGGCGAATAAAGTTTTAAATATTTTAGTGCAAGAGTTTGAAATCAAAATTTTAAGAGCGCAGAAAAATGAATACGGTTTTAGGAGGCATTGAAATGCATGGATAAGGGAGGATTTTAGAGAAGCGGGGAGAAAGGAAGGAAATTGGCACACTGGTTGATATGGAAGAATATAAAGTGTGAAGAGCTGGATAAGGATATATTGACAGGGCCGAATCAAGGTAATTCACCACTCTAGGCGAAGGATAAAGTGCTAGCCCCCCATCCCTTCACCTTAAAAAGTACCAAAGGCATTGTAACATGAGTGGAAGAGAAATTAACATAAGTTGAATTTATAATTTATTATGCCTTTAAAGTGTTAAGGCATTAATAATAATACCATAGTTGAAAACCATGTTCTTCAAATAAGATTCTGCAGTAAAATCTTCAGTTTTCAAAAACTGGACGAAAGAATTTACAATGTGATCGTTCAAAATAAATTTAAAATTATATTATTGTTGATAAAAATAGTAAGCCAATTGAGTGAAAATAGTCTTTTAAAATTTAGCAAAATTAATAATACTGAGTTCAAACATTAATCAATGAACGCTTTCAAATGAAATAGAATAAAGTAAATGAATATATTTGAAATTTTCAATCAAGGTTGCTATGGTGATCAAATTAGCCTAATTGCATTTCTTATAAGATGTTCTTCACTTTCTTATAATATATTCATCCTATCCGATTTAATTGATGCCGTTGGCTGTCCTTTGAAGAAAGATGATTTGTTGTCCAAAAATGTTTTATTATAATTTTTATTCTTTCCTTCTCCCAAAATTTGCCACCCCTTTCCAAATTTTGCCGGCCCAGGTGACCGCCTGTCTCGCTTAGTTGTAAAGGCGGCCCTGTAATTTGGCAAAAGGTGCGGAAGTTCTTTCGAAGAAAACATTGATGTGTTATATTTTCACGCCAATCCCTGCCTCTAATCATTTGACCATCTATAATGAATTAACGTTTTCCAATAGGTGGTGCTTGTCAAGGGTCACTTTCTCCCGAGCACCCTGCCCCTCTGTAGCCGAAACGAGAGGGTTTTCCTGGCCGCCTGCACGCCGCTCGCCATGCCCGAGACACGGGAGTGTGTGGTGCAAGGAGCGACGCACGTGTTCACCACGCTGCACGCCCTGGACATGAAGATCCTCAACGTTGACCGGAAGTGAGTAGTATTTTACCCTCTTCTTCCTCTCCTCTCCACTGCATCACTCTGAATTCCACCGCAAGACGAATGCCGATGGGGTTAAAAATTGGCGATAGGAGTTTGTGCTTATTAGGGAAAAAATGCTGTTTTTACTTTTCCTTTCGAGCGGATTCATTACAGCTCTGTATGTGATGGTGAGGACCAATTTACTTTGAAATGGTACATTATGTGAAAATAATTATAAGTAAACGCCTGTGGAACATGAAAGTACCTTTGGTCCTTCTATTGTGTAGGTACATGATTGAGGAAGGGTGCCAAACGTGTGCACGTGGGACCTAATATTTTGACGTCGTGCAAGGTGTCAACTCATGTTGTAAATAGTCAATTTTTAAATCAAAGGTATCTTTCATGTAAAATATCGCTACAAAAAATTATTTTAGTGCTGTACCAACCCACGATAAATCTTCTAGGAATTTCCGTAATTCCTTCGATATTGTGAAGGATTGATTGATACCGTTCGACTAGTTTGTGAAGTATGAGTAAATTTTCACTATTTTTTCTAAATCGGTTAACTCTAGTCGTTTAAGTTTGTATTGTTACCAATGGTACCTTACTGCTTTAAGGTATTCCTCAAATTTATATCAATTGAAAAGGCATTTTCATAACAATTCCTTCCCTACAGTCAATCACTTCCTTCCTAAATTGATGCCAACATGAGCGGGCGCAGGATCCTTGGTTTTACGATTAATGTGCGGGTCAATTAGAAGAAAATTGCTACCCCTGGTATACGGCAGTAAATCACGTCTCTCTACGATCCCTGACATTCGCTGTGCTCCTCCCTACAGTCCTTAGAATCCAGATCCTCTAATTCAACACAGAACCACTTAGCCTTCGGAAAAAATGTCAGGCAAGTCAGTCTGCCGTTGGGGAGGTGTTTTTCTTTTTAACCTTACCGTTTGCTATACCAACGCCGTGTCCCTCCTCACCGCATCCGAGATCCCGAGCGTGGGCACCGCTGCCCTCGGCACCTTTTTAATTTGGAAAAATGTTTGGGTGTGTAAAATAAAATCCACCGGTAACCTTGAACTGAGCGCGAGCAAAGGTACCTCCCGGACTTGAAGGCGGAAACTCCCCGGCCGGCAGCCGCATGCCCTTCCCACGCGAGCTCCCCTCAAAGAGATACACGGCCGACGTCGCGAGTTTAGTGAAAGCCCGAAGAGAATAGTCGCGCGCAGAAGTTAGATTGCACGGTAATGGGTACCGGAGGGGTGTCCGGACACGGGCGTACCCGTACCACATCCAATCGGGGGAGGTGGTGGTTATTTATGGACGGAAAATAAATAATTGGGCACCCTCTTTATCAATTAATATTCTGATCGGTAGAAGCAAATACGGTGCTAGAGGTTCAGTGAGGCTGCTCGTGCACCCCATGATCGATTTTTATGATCATTAAAAATTATCGTTGTGTCGTTTTTATGTCACCTCTAAATATAAACTCACTTTGATAAATCTCAAGGCTAATTTTTTTATTAGAACCAATTATGAATTATTTACAATTTGAACTAAGTATTAATATTTCCATAGTGTATTAGTTAGCATTGGATTCTCAACAAATTGTTCAAATTCAAAATAGCAGAATCACAATCAAGATACTCATAATGAGCAAGCGATAAAAATATCTATTAATCAAAGCAAATTATAAATTGGTCTCCGATGGGAGTGAGCCACGCCCGAATCGAGATATGCAAGGAGCAGGTCTCTCGTGTGATTTACTGTGGGCGGACCTAAGCTTCATTCAAGAGGAGGAGTGAAATTTATTAGTGAAAAATAAAGTATTTAACAGATTTATGTTTAGTTCTAATTTTAATCAGAAGCGATGAATTTATCAATTGATAGAAAATGCGTTCCTAGTTCACATAAGTGTGCCTGAATGGTGATAAGAGGGTGTTGTCATTAAGAGACATTTTACAGAGCGTGTAAAACGATACTATTACCTAGTTTTCCTCTTTCAATCTAGAATATTTATCAAGAATCCATCACACATATTGCGGAGTGATTTTAATGGTAAATTTTGTGCAAACCATTCATGTGTTACTAAGTCATCTATTCAAACACGAGGAACTAGATTTGAAGGGAAATATTGTAATTCTAATGATTTCTACTCCTCCCCTTCACTATTGAATGCGTCCTTGCCTGCAAAATACAGGGTATGTAATATCCCTTTAGGTCACAATAAGACGAGTAATGGTCTAAGGAGACGATTTCATTTTGCTTGTACATTTATTAATCGTTGAAAATGATCCCAACTCGAATTTGTTCACTCAAACAAACACCAATGTCACAGAATCAAGTGTGCCGCAGCGGATTACAGGATGCATACCGAAGACTTTGCAACGTCAAGTGTGAGTAATGTCAAATTATAATTGCCAGGTTCAATAGGTCTGGTTAAGATAACTGCGAAGCTGATGTCATAAATTGCTGACGAAGCGGTTTTCCGCAACGTTCCCTTCTGAATTATTTCGCGACGAAAGGGTCAGTTGTCTGGTGTTAATCGTTCGCTGAATTAGTTTGCGAAAGCCGGACAAGACGTTTGGTAACTGCAGCAAAACTTTCTGGATCGTAATCGCCTAAAGTTAATGGCTCAAAGATGCTCCGGGATAAAATTTATTTTTCACAAAGTTCTCGTTGAACTCGGTTTCCAAAGCTCTCGTGTTGAACGAAAACCAAGTTAGTACAATTCAGAGGAAGTAGTGCAAAAGGGATACAAAAACTCGTTGTAATAGATTGCTCATTCTAATCATCCCAACTGATTGAACAATCAGCTGGCAACAAATATTTTGAAAATTTCATGTTTTAACTTAACTCCCATGTAATCTCACAGACATGTATAGATTTGGAGTATTTAATTTCGAATTCAATCTTATATAATAAGCCGTAAATCCGTATTTTTATCTAAAATATTCCGGTTATCAAATGTTGCCAGATGCTATATTCTTGTTAAAAAATTAAATGGCCATAGCAAAGCTGCCGCGGGCTGCCATTTTGTGGACCCTGGTGCGCGTAAAAAAGTTGAAAAGGTTAAATAAATACAAAAAAGATACTTGGTTACACTTGTTTTATTATCTCTCAGTTGTTTACTTCAATAATTTTTCAATTGATGGACTTTGGCAACAAGTAACAAGTTGGAAAATTACGAAACGGAAGAAATCTTTTAATTTGGCAAAAGTCAAGCTTAATTTTCCCGAATAAGTCCACTTGGCATATTTTCTGAACTCATCTCAGTGTTAAGTATGTTTCTTTTCATTTTTATTTCCGAAATTTCGTCGATTTCAACCTCCATTCTTCCATCCTGCCGCGTGATGCTTTTCCTTTCTAATACCCTTATAGGCATTATACCTATTCTGAAGGGCATAGAATACATCAACTAAAGCGTGGATTTCAATTAAAATTTAAGTGCTGGAGATGAATGCATGCACTCTTATGTCACGCGGGGTTTAATAGATGTCTTCGTCACTGTACGTGTTTGAATTTGTGTGTTCAACAGCCACCACATGTGTGTTAAATGTGTTTAAAGAATTTGTAGAATAAAAAATCAAGATTTAATCAACGAACCTGAGTCAAATAAGGTTTTAAATATTTCTTATATTAAAAATTTATCTTGAAAATGGGAAGGGGGACGATCCCTGGGTTGCCCTATGTTGTGGGAAACATGATCCCCTCGTCCCTCCCGGATTATACGTCCAACCATATTAGTACACATGCATCGTTCATGTGATAAGGGACGTTGAGGACAAGAGAAGACTTTCCTTAATACAACTGGCCAAACCTTCCATAATATCCGGCCAGCTTCAATGCATACCCATTGTCGGGGTTCCCTCCTCGGAGAGCAGCGGTAAAAGGAGAAAAAAAACAGTTTTCGCTCAGGGAACGCGCTTTTCTTCACTCCGCGCTGCAATTCCAAGCAATTACATAACTGCGCGTAAAAAGATAGGTTTTTGATGGCTAGTGTGTGTGTGGGGGGGTGGCGGGGGAGTGCGGTCACAATCAGCACGAATTGGCGTCTCGGCGCGCTAGTGATAGCGCAACACTCTTCCCGAGCCCACAGAGGGAGGGAGGGAGGGAGAGATAAATGGCCCGTGATCTGTCGTTCCGTATAAAGGACCATGACTGACGAAAATCAATTTCCGGAGAAAAAAAAGTCACGGGGCGAGCATGTATCCCTGTCCAGGGGGACCATTAGCCGTTGATTTGGGGACCTTTCCCACAGGGAGGGAGACAATACTCTCCTCGGCTAAAAAACAATAGAGAGCGGAGTGATGGAGAGCATGGGACGAGGGACGCAAACACCAAATCGTCTCTCACTCCCCCCCCCCTTCCCCCCTTCCCTATNCCTCCCCACAGCGGGAACAACAACGGAGAGAGGAGAGGAGTGGGGGGGCTGGGGAAGGAGGACGATACCGTGGCGACTCCTCTCGAAGGGTATCAACTGCGGGTGTTGACGACCCCAAATGACCCCGACCCATAAGAGCGGGAAGGTGCGGAGGAGGAGGAGGCGGATCGGGGGAGGAGGGTCCATCCCATGGTGGCTCTCTTGTGGGAGTGCGGGCGGGCGGGTGGGGATGGGCGTGGCCCCTAAATCCCGTTTGCGCTTATGGTCTCCCGAGGAGGATGTTCGGATCCGGCGGCTGAGAGCGTATTCGTGCCTTTTGCGACCGACATTCCAAGGGGACTGGGATATTGGCGGTGGTGGTGGTCTTCTTTCGCCCCTTCGCCCTCTCTCTCTCCTCCTCGTGCACGACGTTTGCGTTCCGCAAATCGTAAATGCTCATGCGGAGGAGACAATGAACTTGTCCCTAATGATTCGGGAAATCGTAATGGTGGGGTGGGTACGGAGTATGAATTCGTCGGAGGGTGCTTCCGGAAGAGGAGTGTGAGTGCAAGTTTCGAATTTGATTCCGTTGAAGATTTTTTCTCGAGATTTTAGAGGGAAGAAAAGTAAAAAAAAAGTATTTTTGCTCTTTGTAAGTGTTATTATATTCATATCAAGCAATAAAGGAGAAAGGAGGACTGCAGTGTGTGTGGAGACCAGCTAGGAGATATATTTACAGTGGGAATTATGAAATTAAAATAGGGATAAACTTCTTTGGATTCAGATTCAAACTATTCAAACCCTTTGGAAATGTTCCAGGTTTCTCACGCTGAAAATCAAAATGAAATAGCAGTTCCATTCGGTCATGTGATTCTCCATGTTCACAACTTCGTGATCATGAAATTCAAATTCCACTTAGAGATGGTAGGGGATTGTATTGTTATGTTACGGTAAATTACTGTCTTTCATCATTTTTAACTCACATAACTATCCTCATTATAGCCCTTTATTGTTTCAGACAAATTTATTTTGTTAATTTATTCTAATATATTTTATTATTAATAGTAATAGGCTTATTTTATGTACTAATTCAATGGCTTAACATAGCCAAAGATGTACTTTAAAATAATTTATATGAAATTTGACACATATCTACACGCAATGATGCCAAATCGAACGAAACTGGCCAAAATTATTGGTTCATTCGTTTCTATGTACTCTGTAATGCGATCCTCTTTTTCCGAATTTGTCGTTATTTTTTAAGTGTCTCTACATATTAATTTTCTTAGATCGAATCACTACGTATATTTTTTTAATCAAAACATTATAGTTGTATTTGAAGTTGTAGTGTATTCGGTTCTCAAAGTGCTCTGACTGATTAGGTCATATCGCACCGTTAACAACGTTGTGGCCTTTCATACCATCGCGAGAGATGACGCTTTAGGACGATGGATACCTGCCTAGATTTGAGCACAAACAAATTGCTTGTTGAGTTGGGGTCAATTGAAACTGACATTTAATTGTGGAATATATGTAACTATTTCACACATTTATACTTGTCGACTAAGTAGGTATGTATCTTTAATCGGTTCATTATTTCTGTTATAGCGGAGAGTTCCATTTGGGTTACCCTCGCTGTGAGCTTCAGGGAGCGTCCTGGTACCATCTTCTACACTGGGATTCCATGCGAGAAGCACAGTCAAAGCATCGTCTAAGTGAGTATCAAGCTAGCGTAATCGCTGGGAGAGAGCATGCCTATTTGAAGTTTCACAGTCAACATAAAGTGGGGTCAGTGAATGACTAGACTACAAAAGGTTATGAATTAATTCATGTTTTTTCTCGCTATTACTATGTACTGTGATATCTTAATGAAATATTTTGTGATGTGATTTCGAGAATGAATTCTTTGATAATGCCAATCAATTTTATTCAACCACAACCGGTAATTAAGTATTTTTTTAAATTCTTTAATGGCCGGATAAAGCAAGTAGGAGTAAATCTTTAAAATAAGCCCCAGGATATTATTATGGGAACCTAATATTAAACAAAGCTTGGTCAAAACAGGAATCCAATATGTTGGGTCTTATAATATGGAGTCGAAGTTGACGTGTGCGGGGTCACTCACCTCGCGAGCACTTCCCTACATGATGAGGGAGGAGAGATTTTTTTTCCGTAAGGATAAATCGTTTGCTCTGGCCGATAACTGTTTAGTCATGAGCTTTAATAATGTATATCTCCTTGCTTTCTACCTTTCTACTCGTCACACATGAATGAAAAATTCAACCGCCATCCGAACCATATTAATCATGCGCCTAAAAGAGCCTCGGCGACATGAGGAAAGCTTTAGGTTTTTTGCTTGGGGTGGAGCAAATTGTCGCATTCTGTCGTTCCATCCGTTTGGCGGGCGCTTGGCTCCTCCCGTATGGGAAGCGCGGCCCGAACGTAAGGATGAAACCGTAAGGATGAAATTCTCACGGTTGATGCGCGGGTCGCGTGAGAGATTCTGTCTCATTGCTTCCGAGTCGGGAGTGGTTTGGAGTGGGAGATGATTAACGCCGCGTCCTTCCCCCACAGTCACCCAGTCGGAGCAGGAGAGGTCCTGCATCCTGTTGGTGCGGTTGCAGAAGCGGACAGGGGATTGGCTGTGGGTGCACTGTGTGCTGCAGGCGAAGGACGGAGGCGGTTCGTCAAGTGCCGGGAGTGGCGGAGGGAGCAGCACGGGAAACGGGACGGATGCTAACGGCGCCGGGAGCGGAGGTCAACCCGTGATAGTGTGCACCAATCAAGTGCTGAGGTAAGAGATGTGCTTTCGACGCGCAATTAAGCTTTATCAATAGAGTGATCAATCGAGTCCATTTCCAAGCAATTAAAGGATATTTCAATGCCCTGATTCGAAAATGTTTTCGGCCACTGAGTTATTTGAAATGGCGGCAGTAAATTTGAAATATTAAATAGCTTTTTTAAGCCTAAAATACTTTTTAACTCGTAGAGTATATCGAAAGTGTCTGTTAATAACAGTAGGTATGTAAAGTGCTCAACCATTAAAAAGATATTTTGAAGCTAAAAAGAGAACGAACATAACGCAAATTGTATGGAGCAGGTCAGACTGTAACAGAACCCATTAAAAGATCGATGTACCACTTTCCTTCTGCTCCTTAGTCATCGATGAGGTCCATTTGGAAAAGATTACTCTGAAATTTTAATGGCCGATGCGTGTCACGGGCCTCCCTCCATTCGTAATCCCTTGGATTATAAATAAACCAAACAGTCAACGCTCCGAATGGCGGCTGCCCATCTAAAAGAGCTGAGTAAGACGTCCTCTTAATCCTCAAAAACGATTCCTCTGTTCAATTCTTCAGCGAGCGGGAAGCTGCCGTGATGCAGGCCAACGCGTGGCTGTATCACTACTACGCCGTGCAGAGCAAACTCCAATACGGACTGGCGTACGAGGCGGCGAACCAACAGCCCCCCCAGCACCGCCACGACACACCGGCGGCACACCCACAACACCCGCAACAGCACCACCAGCAGCCGCACCCACACCACCCACAGCACCACCTTCAGCACCAACACCACGCCCTCCAGCACCACCACCACCAACCCCCACCCACCATGTCCGACCTCACCCATATCGGGGGGCCGATCCCTTCCGCGTCCCCAGGGGCCCACCCCGTCCCCGCCTACGAACCCCCGCGGCCCCTCCACAACCACGGCCACCCCGCGGCCTACCTCCACCGGAGGATCGAGCCCACGCCCCCGCCACCGACGCCACCCCCGACCCTCATGCTCATGCCCTTCCCGCCCCCGCCACCCCACTCGCCGCCCGTGTACCTCCAGGGCACGCCGACGGCGCCCCCCGGGGAGCCACCGCCCATGCAGAGACCCCCACCCCAGAGGGAGGTGGGCCCGTGCCGACGGAGGGTCACCCACCACCGCCACCGGCCCGCGCACCCCGAGGCCCCGAGGGGGCCGCACGAAGCGGGCGGGGTCATGTCCCACCGAAGGGCCGTCCTGGCGTTCTCGTCAGCGCCACCGACGCCCCCCGACGAGGCGGACGAGGGCGCGAGGTATGTCGGCGGAGGCATCCCCGGGGGTGGAGGCGTGCCGTGCTTCGGCCGGGGGGTCGGGGGCGGAGTTCCGGGTGTCGGGGGCGGAGGCATGGTGGTGGGCGGGGGGCTGGTGGGGCCGAGGGTGCTGCTCCCGCCGACGCCGCCAGGAGGGGACGCGTCCTTCGTGAAGGCTTCTGGGTTCGGCGTGGGGCTGGCGCCCCTGCTGCCGCCCACGCCCCCTCCACCCCTTCCCCTGTCGCCGTACCCCCCGCCCCGCCCGTGGTCCCCTTCGTCGCAGCAGATGGGCCTTCCTTACGGCACGGTTTGCTGCTCGGCGGTGGGGCAGGGGGCGGACGGAGGTCGGTGGATGGGCGGCGGAGAGGGCGAGCCGATGCATGAGGAGCGGGAGGAGAGGGAGGGTGAGGAGGAGGAAGAGGAGGAGGAGGATGAAGGGGGG
>LYUA01000871.1:417645-428864 GCA_002093875.1 Calopteryx splendens | reverse complement strand
CACAAAAACACATTCATTTCGCCCTTTCGCAGGAGTCCCCTTTTGGTGGGAATGTCCCGTGGAAGAGGGAAGATTGAGTCGGCGGCGAGAGAAAGGGACCCCGGAGAAAGAGGGGTGAAAAAAATAATAAAATTGACGCGAAATATATTCCGAGTCGACTTGCAGCGAACACTTCTCGCTTGAAAGCGACGGCCCAAGTGAGTGCGGAACTGGGAAACGGAAAAAGATTCCTTTCGTGTGTGGGAGGGGTAGGGGTGGGGATGTGGGGCGGGTTGCGGGAGAAGGAGAAGAGTGGCAAAAAAAAGCGTACAACCCCCCTCCTGCCGGCCCAGGGAGGCGTGCACGTAGTACCGGCGCAAATGTTTGCTCGATAAGCCAGGAACCCGAAGGAATTCCCTGCGATAAAATTCTGGGCTCCAGTACGTACAATTTATATATCCTTTTCGTTGGCCCGGCTTGGAGTGGCAAAATTCGTTAAATATTTTAACTGTCAAATCATATTTGGGGCTTAAGCTACGGTAATCGAATGTGAGCTGGCTTGAGATCCAAGTCGAGGAAATATTGGAGCATTGGAGACAAAAGTCAAGTGAGGGAAATATAAATGGAAAAATTGCTTTTCGCTTGCGTCATGACAGTTTTTGAAATAAAATTGAATTTCTACAGGATACTATTCAAAACCATTTCATATTAAGAGAAGGAGCAACGAAACTAAATCTTTCAAATTTGTACACAAATATTCTTACTTTCCAAAATGCTTTAGTTAGCTATTCTTGCGAGTTCCCGGAAACTTTTAATATTTCAATCCCATAGGTAACACGGAAATGTAATAAAATTCTTCGTACATATAATTTTCCTAGTTAGCACATGAATTAACATGGCTCAGAAATCGCAGTTAGACCGAAGGAAATGGCATTTAGAATATTGACACTCCAAATTTATTATGATTCCGAGGAAATAAAGCAATAGCAACGGTATAAAATGTAAATTCAAGGTGATAAATGAAAAATTACATTTCCATCGGAAGTTTTACAAATAGGTCAAACTCTGTAAGCCGTATTGCGGAAGGTTGCTATTTCATATCACATTTGACTTCAATTCCTGAAATTAGTTTTCCTAATAATGTTCACTCTATTCTCTTTCATATTTATTTTTCCCGGAAAAAAATTGTGTTACTTCTCACGCACGAACTCCTCTCATATAAATCTCAAGGCTGGATAGGTTTTAATTAATGCCACTAAAATAAGAATCTTATTGGTACGAGTAATATTTTATTCCTTGGCTTAAAAAAGCTTGTAGCATGTGGAGGAGAATGATGGCTTCAGTTTTATTATTCTTTCCACGTCTTTGTTCTGAAGAGTGCTACAAATTTAGGTTTTTAAAAATGGTTTGGTGGATCATTTATTTGAATTTGGGCCTCATATATTTGTATGAGTCCAACAAAATGAAGAGAGGAAACAAACAGTTTAGTGTAAAATATATAACTTTATGAGCCACAGTTGAAAGAAGGAGACCGATGAAGAGCAAGTCGGAGAATTGGATGTCTTTGGTTCTCTAGGGGTCTTCTATTTCAGTGATTAATTTAGTTTTCATCTTTCAAAATTTTAATAAATAGTGCGACGGAGTTTTGAATTCTATTGCTCTGAGACCACTCACTCACTTATTTATCTAATAAACCTTTTTAAATAAGAATTTCGGGACAGTAAACTCGTTGCAGCTTGTGTCGGTCTTACGTCTTGTGTTTTCGCGATGAAAATTGGCGATATTTATACGAAATATTTCGTATATTTTTAATTTCACTTGTGAGTGAATAATCACTTGGGTATTGTGCATTACCTGTGAGATGACGACTTGATTATTTCAAGTACTGAGGGAAATTCATATTTTATTTGATTTTATTAAAGAACAAACGTAAAAGCCATGGAGAACAAAATAAAATAATGACAAATGATTTGTCATTCTACAAAGGCCCTACTCTCACCAATTAATTTCGGAGCCTTTTTTTTACTATTTTCTCTTAGATTATCTTCTTTTCCATTCTTACCCATGCCCACATTTCAAACTTCTCCAATTTTTTTCTTCCTCCTTTCTTAATACCCGCATTTCCACTCCAGTATTATCGTCACTTGAAAATAAATGACATATATCTTTGTCATTTCACGTCATTTTCAGATGTACCTCAATTCTAATCGCCATTGCCGCTTTCGCAAATCTGGTGAGAATTCAGCATTCATCAAACGTGATGGGCGCCCTGCACAGATATTTCCTCTATTCAATGCGAAATATGCTCATTCGATCCTTTGTGTTCCGCTCGCAGGGAAGTTTAGTAATTTATTGAACTACGTACTGAGAAGCTAACTTAAACACAGTTTAACAAACTTTTACTAAACAGCCATTAATTGCTACTATCAAGTCACGGCTGTCTTAAATAGTTGATAACAATTTTCTTTAGTGTAGTGCACGTTAGATATATATATATATCCATTACGAAGATACCTCCCGCAAATTTGAAACTCTACATGGTTTAATTTCCAATGAAACCACAAAAGTGATTTGCAACTTCGGCCTGTCCATTTGTTTGGCACAGGGTGCACACTTCTGCTCTGCTATCCTTGATGCACTGGTGGAAATAGACGCATTTGTTGAAACACATCTTTGCTTTTGAGATAAATACTATATTTTATGGTCAACCATTTATTTATTCATTTTTAAGATGAATTCTTTAAATCACCACTTGATATTATCCATAGAGAAGAGATTAATATTGGAACAGAAATAAAAATATCAATTTATGTAATTTTCAAAATTATTTAAAGTCGGCGACGAGTTTCAGTAGGTTGAATTAAGAGAATTGATTTTTTTATTATCGTATGTAAATTATCTAAGCTGGGAAAATATTCACAATGGGACAAGATTGAAAATTCACAAAAACCGGGACACGATCCCGTATCCCTCGATTTTAGGCCGAGTGCATTAGCCAGTTAAGCTACCCAGGGGCCCAAGTTCAGGTGAAAGACTTTTTTGCGTCGTGAATTTTTTCGCATATGTATATGCAACAGCGAGTGACTCCGTTACTGTTAGTTTCTTTATCTGAGTTGGTTTATATTCATGAACTGAATTTTGCACATTTCCGTAATATATCTACTCTCCTCAAGCTCCTATATTTATTTCTTGTAATTTTTTCTTTGAGGGTGAGGATCGAGTGAAAATAATAAACTAATTTAAGGCCACTTCCCATGCAGTAAATAAATAATACAGGGGATCTGATTGGTGATGGGTCAAAGTCACTAAAATGTTTTTACAAAAGGCTTCAAAATCCATCATCCTACTGTCCAAATCTTAGATGTTCGCTTTAAATGAATGGTGTATCTTCCGTCATGTAGAAGATTTACCTAGGAACTTCTTGGCGAATTGAATTAAAATTAATGTTCATTAAATAGAATTTTTTAGAGTAACTAAACCAGATTAATGTCTATATTTCATTTTTACGTCTTGATGTGCAAGATCGCTTGAATTTTAGTAAGCTATCGATGTTAAGGTGATAAACTAATAAAATTGAATGAATAAATAGATAAATTAATATTCTGATTTATGTTTTGATATTAGTCCCTGGTCACTGAATAATATCAAGTGATAATGTTAAGAATTTATCCTATAGCTTCTCTTCACCATTAGTACATGTAGTATGTACACATGTAGTATGTACACATGTAGTATGTACTCATGTAGTATGTACACATGTAGTATGTACACATGCAGTATGTACACATTTTCTTGTTTTTATTACTCGTTAGTTCTTTGCATTGAACCTCAATGATCTTTACCGAAAGCCCATCTTTTATGAAATTTAACTGTCTGAGGTGTATGGTGAATCAAATGAAACATCAATTTGTCCTGAGAAAAACGCTTACTCATTTACCTAAATAACATGGCAATGTTCCCATAAAATGGGATGCACCAATTAATCAGTGAAAAGTCAAGCTCTAAGAAGAAAACTAAGTCAGAAGAAGAAAACTGAGTAAAATAAGGGGTATCGTCCCACCTGGGATAGAAAGATTGGCAACATCCCATCCGATTGACGATAGCGCTGCCATTTTTCTCATCATACAACAAGGTAATCTGTCAAAAAATTACGTCAGGGAGCAAACTGCGGTTATCAAAAGAGAAAATTAACAAATTGTAAAGCTTTATGTTGAGAGAGACACTGATGATGGCTCCCTCTTAACGCCTTCACGGTGTAAAACAAGAATTAAGGTGAGCTCACCCACATGGGGTTGAAGGTCAACCTTACGTCACGAGTCCCTCCAATTTTCGAGGTTATTACACGCAATCGTTTGTCAATCCTGTCAGGTGGAATGATTTAAATTATGCGTTTGGGGATCTGGGGATGCCAGCATTCGAATAGTAGCAATCACTGTGCAAGGGTCTGCGGTCTGAATTTTCCGCGGCTTGCTCAACCCGTTTATCAAAATTCCAATTCCATTCGGCAGCTGGTAGGCAGGTGCTGAATCGAGATTTCCCCCTTCCATCTGCAACCACTCCCCGCCATGTTCCAATTCAACGAAAGTACGGTAGAGCATCAAACGCAGTTAGTAAGGATTATACATGAGGCAGGTGCATATAACGCAATGTATTAATGCCCACTAGCATTAGAACAACGGCAAGTCGGAACACGCTTAGTAGTTTGGATCCACCTTATCCCATAACTTTTCAGAGGTAAGGTTCGTGATATGTGGGATAACCTTGATGATATTGGATTCATTAGAGACGTAGTGGAGGAGCGTGGTGAGCAAATAAAGGCCTTGAATCATCGTAGTTTAACCACACTGGATGCGCTAGGAGTATTTTGGAGCCCATCGGAGGTGTTAATTAGAGGATTAGTTTAGCTCCAATAATCTATTCTATAGAACAGTTGAAAACTAATTTTATAAGGAAGTCAGTATTAGAGGTTGAATAGAATTTAGTGGGAAGGAGTAAAAAAGAGATTATTTTCTACAGTTTTATTTCACATTACGTTGATCCATGTGAAATTGCATCGCCATCAGGTACAAATTGATATAATTCTTTTAGAACTGTTTATATATATTGATGAAAGGGTTTATAATTTACTAGATAACTGTGGTTAAACATTTTAACAATATTATCGTAATGGCCCACCTGTAGCGCAATTGTAGCCATTGTATAGCTTTTGCATCATCAGCAAGTCGCCATTTGCCCCATTTTCTATATTTTTTTATTCGTCTGATAACTATCACCAGGATTTTTAGCAGTAGATATTATTTTAGTTGCCCCCCATCGTTATATCTGCATATCCTAAACATAGCTGTAACCTTTTGTAGCTTTCCTCACAACCAGCAAGACTCAGTTCCCCATTTATTTTCCTTTCTTAGTTCACCACATACCCAACTATTGCAAAACTTAAATAAATTTTCCTTAGCGGCTCACCAGTGCTATAACCACGCCCCGTTAACGTATACCTATATTTCTATTATATAGCCTTTTCCATTACAAGCAAGACGCCGTTTGCTCCATCTCTCTTATTTTACTAGATAACTAAGTGAAACGTGCATAAAATATTATCGTAACGGCTTGCCGGTATTACAGCTGCCTACTTTTAACATAACACGACTCATTGTTTAGTTTTTGGTGTTGCAAGGAGCCCAAAGTGTGCAGCATATCTACATATTTTCCTTGGTTCTCTATATATATCTACCATTAAACATTTAGAAAGTAAAATTATAAGGACGTATTCCAAAAGTACTGTGTCGCATTTTGCCAGTGGGTGGTGTCACCTGAAGATGATACAAAGTATCCAAACCATGGTCGTATAATAAATTTATTAAGTGGAATTTGCAAATATCATCCCTTTTCCTTCCATATAATAAAACTATTTACTTAACTAGGCATAGGAAAATGTTGTAGTAGATTATGAAAACTGTGAAAAGAAGATTTCTCACACTCTTCCATTTTAGTGTCCCTCGTTCGTCCTAGCTTCCGACCATAAGATGTGCAACTACCAAAATGGTTTTTACGTAGTGTCTGTTTACGAAATGCCGCGGTGTCGCAGCGTCCGATTGCGAGATGTCGGTTACATAGTGGACGTGATACCAGCCGAAAGGGGAACTCGAAAGGGGATGGAGGCGCAAAGATTTTTTGGGTGGGGGGATAATGGGGAATCGGATTTTTGCTGACCTTGGGCTTCCCCATTACTTCCTTTCCCGGAAATCCCTGCGCCCCCTCCCCTTCCCTAGCTCTTCTTTCACCTACGTGTGCATTTTCACCTTTCCAAAAGTACTGCACCGCATTTTATCAGTGGGTGTTGTAAGCTCATGTCAAAACGCGTTGCACAAAATAAAGGACTATGGAAAAATAAAATCTTTCCTTTAAAGTTTTTTCCACCAATTAGAACATGAAAGAGTTGATTGGAAGGAGACTAACCAGTCTCTATGAGAAGTGGGAAAAGTAATTTATTTAGAAACGAATCCGAAAACGAAGGCCAATCGATTTCTGTCATCAAAGGGATATTTAAAGCCCTACACTACGTATTCTGAGATAATACGAGAAATGTTGGGGTAATGGATTGGATAAGCGTAACCAACGGCGGTGATGAAGCTTGTAATGCATAGGCCTTGTTTTTATAACTTTTCTTTGCCAGCACTTCATCAAAAAATTCTTTACTTTCAACCGTATATTACCTGGTATTACCTTACTGATATATTGCCTGCCTAGCTCTTGCCATTGTGGTAAATCGAGGGATATGAAGTAAAAAATTAAAATCAGAACAAACTGTAGAATAAATTCCAACAACACTTCAGAAAATGACGTCACTGTTACTCAAGCCCTCTTATGAGCTGATGCGTGCAAAAATACGAAATATTCCAAGTAAAATTTTTATAGTACATATAATAATTAATAAAGATAAATTTTCATTTGTTACTATTTCACCGCATTAAAGTTTATCATATAACAAGAAAGATATACTGATACAATAAAGTAGTCAACTCATTCCATATATTTATTTACCACGGTTCCGCATTGAAATGCTGCTGTTGAGAAAATCATACCACGCACCTATATGGATATCAGTACACCTAACTACTAGTAAGTCTTCTTCTTTAAAACGTTCTAACTACTTTTATAGAAGCCACGTCACTGTCATAGAGCCTGCTCACGAAGAGAGCAGACTGGCTCATTACTTAATTTTTCCTCCTTTCCTTCTCATGTTGTCCGTACACGGAGATGGATTATAATATGTGAGTTTAACACGATAGACGTTCACAACTGTATGAGCACATTTTTTGTAATCTTGTTTTCATTTGACAACCCGAACTTGATCCTTTTAGTTTACTCCGATAAAAATAATGGCTCCATGAAGACGTGTCGCAAAGGAATTGGAAAAGCCTAAAACCACTCTGTAATCTTTATGTAACAAAAATATATTAAAGATTTATTTTAATATTAACCTATGATCTCGAAAAGGGTCTTTTTTCTGCATAATATACTTGATAGTTTCGTTCTTCTCATGCTTTACATTAAGATGCGGTAATTTTTCAAGGTAGTTGCAAAATTAAATTCAACAAATGCCGTCTACATTCAAATTATCCCTTACCTATTAGAAGAAAGAATTCCCAATACATGTTGCGCTAGAGAAAAAATCCTTATTTTCAGATGGTCGTGTTCACACATATAAAAGAGAATTCTCGTTAGATTTTAAATATCCTGAAGAATCGTACATTGCGTGATTATGTCTGAGCCCATTCATAGTGAATATCCATCCTGGAAAAATCGTAATGGGAATAAATAAATCTATGTCTGTCTACCAATTTATTTTCTCTGTCGTCGTCGGCAATTTTATATCCTTAAAGCTTCCATGCATCGTCTTTGGCCATATTAAAGACTCATCCATTCCATCCTGCGATATTAATCATTTCCCTTTCGGATTTCGCACGGTTGGTTCTAAACAAAAATGCGTTTCCGTTATTTTTAGGCTCTTCCCGACGCCTGCGAAGTTTCATTAAAATCAGCAGTGACGCTGCTGCCTTCGATTAATTGACCCTCCTCGGCGGGCGTCCGAACCCAGCGTTAGAGGACGTAATTCACAACGCTCATGAGGAGTAGAGAAATCGGACACATACGTATTTCTGATGGGAGGGGCATTGTTACTTTTAGAAAAATGAATGAATCTCCACGCGAGACAGCTATGGCTCTATTCAAACCCTCATTATTTCCCCATATAATAGATATACATACCTACATATAGAATAAAACAAGAAAATCATTAGACTAATTATCTTTTACTAGATTTTCTCGAGTTGAAATGGCTTTCAGTATTGAATAGGTACAGAGCAAGTAATAATGCGGCCTTTTTAGTCTACTCCAATAAATGGATGGATGAATACCGTGGCCTAATAGGTAAAACTAGAAGGGATTCTGTCATTTTGGCCGATACACCGAAGTTTTTAGGGATAGAATTACCTGTGTGGTGAAAAAAAGGCTGTGTACGTCAGGTTTGAGAGGAATGAGTTTTTTTTATTGATTAATAGGATCGCATGGTTTTTGATGTTAAGAAATGAGATGAAGCAATTAGCGTAGCTGGATGCAACATAAATTTAACTTAGGATATAAATTAAGACGCTGAGGAAAAAGAGGGCACCTATTTAAAAAGTAATATTCAAGGGAAAGTATTTCCTTCCTTAAAGATCCACTATAATGAAAATTGTGCAATAGGGAATAAAGGCAAATAGGATGATAAAATAAGGTTTTCGGACACCTTTTATGTTCACCTCACCCATTCCGCTCATAAACCAATACAAATGCTAAGTTCCTAGGAGTAATTCAGACTCGGGAGTAAAACGGTGGCTATAATGTGA
Source organism: Calopteryx splendens (assembly GCA_002093875.1). Lineage (NCBI taxonomy): Eukaryota > Metazoa > Arthropoda > Insecta > Odonata > Calopterygidae > Calopteryx > Calopteryx splendens. The sequence continues at coordinate 419,997 of LYUA01000871.1, read as the reverse complement.
GATTCTCTTTCCTTTATTGTCTTTTATCTTCATCCCTCTTCATTCGTAGAATTTCAGAGGAGCCGAACCTGGAATTTTCTCTTCGAGGTGAAAGTAATTAACCTACGCAGGACCAGGGGCTCCCTTGACTCAGGTCGGGCGTTTGCTGATGCGTTTTCCGGCGAATATAAATTGGAAAGGATACAACGGGTGTGTTTGGCGTTTTCGTCCACCCATATATTTTTCACGCCACGCTCCAAAATACGATCCCCGCCCACAAAATCGGAGAGCGAAAGATTCCATCCCTTTGGAACTGGACCCGGAGCTCCCCCCGCCCCACGAAGCGATGCGTTGGCTCCGGGCCTGCTGAGTTTCATTCAAATGGGCAGAGACAATCCCTCCCACTTCATGGAACCGAGTCAAACCCTCCGAGGTGAACCTCCCCCTCGAAATTACCAGCCTGTGCCCACTCCCTGAGAACGTTATGTAGTACGCACCATGGGGTTAATTAACAGAAACACGCATCTCCTTAATTGCCACCACACCCCCAAACCAACGCGACTGGTACGGTATACATTTCCTTTTTCCCTCTCCTCCCTCCTCCAAAATGTTAGTAATTCTACGACCACTTGCCTGGTCGAGGTAGGAGTCGCGAGAGGGTTCCACTCCCCATTTGGCAGATCGAAGGGGATGGGGCCGAATAAACTTGGGTTATTATCCTGTCCAGTTTCTAACCGGATATGATGAATTTCAGCACCTAATGCACCTACTAACTCGGCAATTCGTCAGCTTCTTAGGCGCGCGGAGACGTCTCAGAATTAATCAATTGAATCACTAAGAGGGTTGCATTGTTTAAGTTTTCATAACGTTCGGAGCATCTGTTGCAGAAAAAAGTAATTATACTGCAACTAACTCGATTTTCGGCCGCGCAGCACTGGTCTAGTTTCTGTCCAATCTTTCATCCGAGTGGAACGTCCGAGCCCATTTGTATGTAACTTATCTTGACGCGTTCTTTCAAGAATTACGACTCGGAGAAAATCGCGTATGAACACTTTGAAGGACTTGTAACAGTTTTCGTGTTTGCTCTTGTAAGATGAAGGATATTACCCTTCATCTTAGGGATTAAACATTTCCGTGCTGTCTTTACTCTAGCTCCTTTTTATAATTAGGTATGAGGTATAGTCGCCTCCCATTCTTTCCTCGCAACTACGGACTATGCCCTTGTCCCTACCATTTTTGCGGTGGAGAGTTCTTTTGTTCTTTCTAGTTACGGATTCACGCCATGCACGCTTCTGTTTGGTAGTTGCATACAACTGGGCTGGGAATAATGATGTTTGCCCCTAAGTCTTTCTCGTAAAATTCACGCACGATTTCAGTACTATTGTACGTGCAAGCTCTACTGAAACTGGGTTATGCCACACATTTAGTACCAACAAACTTGGTCAAAATAAATAAAATAATAAAATATTTACACGAAGGAGAAAGATTTTTTTAACAAGGGTAAAACCAAGTAGGGTTATCCAGCAGCAGTTATGAACATAAATGAGGTATCTACACGTATTCAGCGCTTTGTAGCCACATCACATCACAAGGACGATTTAAATTATTGGACATTTGGGCATGTTTTTTAAAAGGTTAAGGATGAAATCTTTAAAGGGGATAAGTTTTTTAATGGGTTAGTGTTTGGATATTATTGTGATATGGTCGTAACTTATGCAACAAGGACAAATGAATCCTTAAATTTATCTGATTGAAAATATATCTCACTAATTTTGTCATTCTTTTCCCATTTGACGATATAGATGGCGACGGGCGATTATTTACTTGACGTCTTGAATGAAACCGCACAGATGATAAATCTGAAATCATTTTAATTTTGCATTGTCCTTGAGTTTCAAGGCTTGAGAGTATCCAACCCCAAGTAATGTAGTAGTAGTGTGTAGCTTTACGTCCAACGCAATCTTTTTATGTGAAACGGACTGTTTTTTTTCTATATTCCGTTCAAGGAGCGGGGTAACTAAAAACAGTAGCATGCTTCCTTTACTTTTTCGACACTATTTATTCAAATATTCATTTCATAAACCTTCAATTCTTCAAGGAGCAACACATATTCTATTCACCTTCATAGGTATGATTAAAGTAAGGATTAAGGCTAAGGCGCAAACATATAGGCCTTTAAACATCACGTTATGTCATAAACAAGTATTTTACACCAAAAGCATTAGTCATTTGAGTAACTCCGGCTATATCACTGTAGTGCGGTTCATTGGACCATTTAGGAGCTGCATTATCGTATATATTTTAGTATCTACATAGTCAAACGTCAAGTGAATGCACCGACGCGTCGGTGCATTCACTTGACGTTTGACTATT
>LYUA01000871.1:357899-379885 GCA_002093875.1 Calopteryx splendens | reverse complement strand
AAGTACTTAAATTAATGTGAAAACTATATTTTTTCCTAACTTCATGGCATGGGCATGGGCTTGGCAGTTTTCCCACCTGCAAGGGGCTGGCAACGAAAGGGTTAATGTCATTAGGTAATCTTAACTACCTAGAGTAAGCACTCTGAGTGTTGTTTAGTAAGATATTTTTATGTTAGTGAACAGCAAACTTTATATTTACATTTTAAGGCATCAAATCAGGTGACTACTATTTTCTCACACATCTCCCATGCACCAGTAAGAGGAGGAAATCCCTTACAACCTCCATGGTTGCTCCTTAGCCCATGACCACTCTACCCTTGATTCTCCCTTTGGAAAGAATCTGTGTGTCCTCGGTTGATTTGGATAATGGTAAAGAATGTAATAATGGACCCACAGCATGTCAGGGAAACCATGAACTCTGCAGTACTCCATTGACCTTCCTTCTTAGCATTTCTCTTCAAGTAATAATGGTATTTTTCTCCTTCTTTCCACATTGGAATTATTTCCACTGAACTAGCCATAGGATACTTGAAGAACCAGTTCAATGTTGTCACACAGTAGGAATTTTTTGTTTGTTCACCAATCAATAATCAAATGCCGTTTGTAGGTGAAAAAAAATTATTTGGAACTATAAAAGCTTGCCCCTTTCAAAATTAAATATAAAGTGGTAGGGTGTACTCTTGTTGAAAGTATTATTTATGCAAACTGCTGAAAGCTATGTTTTTTATAATCGCATTTCCTCCATCAGTGCTCTTTTTTCTGCTCTATCGGTCATTTCTCCTTCCATCCAGTCTTATGTTTGTGAACATGAATGCTTTTGATTCCAAGGATATATTTCAAATGTTTTACTTTGTATTCTCTTCTGACTAAACTTAATTGTGTTTGTTACTAATGATAGAAGTATAGGTTTCTGCCTTTTTGAAGAATTAAATTTATGAAACTTAGTAAATTTTAAAAGTATGCACTCATTTCCCTTGGAAATACAGCCTTTCATAGCCACCAGTATGAATTTCCCTCATATGATTTCCAAGATCACGTAAAAATATTTCTTCCATCGATAAAATTATGAATTTAAATTATGAGAAGCTAGAATTTTTTAAGCGCATGGTGGGATAGTATGGCGATAAAAAGTGAAAGAGACATGCTACCTATTTTGGGTTAGTTAGCCCACATATATAATTTGCCGTGGGCATGTGGGACCCATGTTACAAAAATTGATTCAAGAATCGAACAAAATATAGAGCAAAGCAGACGGGTTTGTTAAAAACTGTAATGAAAGGACTCAGATTGTCGCGCCAGTAATAATTTGGGATGATAATCACTTGGGATTCGAATAAAACGCTATGTGTAACTTAACCCTTCTTGTGGTTTTATTTTCGACATAGTAAGTAAGTAATCCAACCCCCACACTACATCGGTCATTCGGGAAATGATGATAAGATTAAAGAAGTAGCCAGTCCAACCGATACAACCAAGAATTAGTTTTTCCCTCGCAAGATCTACGGCCACGGCACAAGGAGAGGAAAACGCTGGCAAGTACATTAATGTCCCCCCTTTACAGACAACCCCTTGCCCTTAATTAACGGCCGGTGTCCTAACACCCCGTGACACACGCCCCTCGCGGCGGCTTGCGGGCCATTGTGTAGACGTCGAATGAAATCAAAGAGTTTTGTGTGTTGGCCGAAGTGCGTAGGCTTGTTGTGGAAGGAGAAGCTATCCTTTAAGCGAAAGTTTTGAAATTGTGTTAATTTAAGATGGGGCGAACTAGCTCGGGAAGTTTTCTAATTGAATCAGGTTTGAGAACCCCGAGTTTCTCCTGAGCATGTGCTTAGCCCCCACCCTTGCGTGTAGCTGCCAGATTAAAAAGGTCAACTTGTATTTTCCCCCCGAACCCTTCGTGCCCCAGCAATGTACGGTGGTGAGTGAAACAGGAAATTAGTGCGGAGACCCTTAGGGAGGGGATGGAGGGAGGATTTCGGGACACACTCTTCGGGGTAAAAATGAATCGAGCGCTTCACCCTCTTTGCGTTGGGAGAAATATTCTCACCAATATCCGGAGGTACCCCGAGTCACTTTCCATGGATTCGGCAGGGTAGTCTTTTTTTATTCTTTTCGTTCCCTGATTGCGTTTGCATCCGTCAATGTCGTCCACGTCTTCGGCAGCGTCAACTTCACTGGACGGGGAAAGTTTTGCGCAACTACCAAGACCACCCCACCCTCTCGTTGCGGGGGCGACTCGCGGCGACATTTCTGTCGTTCGGTCGTCATTGGGAGGATTTAATCAAGAAGCGAGGCGATCGATGTTGTAATTGGGATCGGCTCTGACGTGAAGGGCTGAAAAACGTCGAGGAAAGTATTCTTCGAAACTGTTTTCTTCTTGTTTGCAGAACGTCCGAATGAACTATCCTAAAAGGGAAAAGTTGAAATTTATTTTGAAAAGATTTCTGAACAGTGTAGTGTTAGTGTAAGCATAATTTGTTGCTCAATTTAAACTGTTCCCATGGATTAATTTTATTGGCTTGGTTAATGACCTCTTATTTTCAATTTTTCGTCTTTCGATTTTGATAATTTTCAATTCTTTGATATACACAACTTTGATATATTGTGTATATTCATCATCAGAGGTAATCTACTTACTAAAGATAGCTTTTGGATGGCCCATAAAACACTATAATATATATAGGTTTCGCGCGAACTTCTTTGTGCTTGCCCTGCACCATTTCCCCTTCAGTTATTCGTATTTTCTGCCTGCTTTCTTTAAGTCTGAAGAGCGTATTCGCTTCCTTCCTCTTTATCTAGCGTTCTCCTTTCTGCAATTCCGGCCTACGGTACCCTAGTACCTCTCAATACCTCCTCTATCCATTTATTCTGCCTTCGTCGAATTTCACCTTACAAAATTTAATCTCTTCCCTCACCATATTTAAAACGCCCTTATTAGTCTTCCTCTCTGTCCAACTTTTTTCCAGCGTTCTCCGTTCCCACATTTCAATGACCTCTCTCATCTACGCCCATTCTCTAACCTTAAATACCACGTTTCAGATCCGTACAACGCTGCCCTCCATGTTAAAGTTTTTACTAATCCTTTTTTTACTTATTTCCTCAGTGAACTTGTTATCAATTCCCTTTTTCTTGCAAATGCTTCTTTCGCCAGTGCTATTCTTCTCTTAATATCTCTATTACTATAACCATTTTCCTCTTAAGATATTGCCCAAATATGTGAAATACTATGCCTCTAATTTATTCCCTCCTAGTTTAAAGTTTTACACAGTCTTCCAAGTTCTTGAGAATCTCATTACTTTAATTTTCTTGTGGTTAATAAATCCATGCGGCTTACTCGTTAAACCTTATTTCATACGCTGTGACCGATCGCTTAACAAGTGCTTAAGTTTGGCGTATTCCGTCTTAAACGGAGAGTGTTTATGTAAGCAGCTAAAGACTAGTCGCTGTAAACGTACGACACCAGTAATAATTCTTCCCTCCACATTTTAGAATTTTAATATGAATATTAATGATTTTTTTCTTTGGAAAATCGTTGCAGTGATGCATCAGAAAGTAATGATAGTATAAGTCTTCCATACACTATGTGAATACTGTGATTTTATCGAGAAATCTGGAAATACTCGTAAACATAACCGAATGTAAATTTCTCAAACATAGTAGCAAATAAACTGTATGGTGTTCCCTTGAAGGTTAATTTTATTTTTCAGCTGTTCATTTTTTTTCAATTACTTTCGTGGAATCGTTTGATTACAGACAAATGCCATTCTTTATTCATTCCGACTTACTGGAATGTTCAGATCCATTGTTGAATACAAGTTCGCCATTGTCCCATTTGGATTGCCTAGATGTTGCACGAGAACGTTATGACGTCACTGAGTGCGCGATATCGGCTCAGTGAACATTTTCTTTGGCATGAAACGTTTGAGATTCCCTAGCATTAGTAATTTTTTTACTTCGATTCAGTTTTGCACTGCGTCGTAGTTACCGACCGTCAATTTGGAAGTGCCCATTGAGAAGGCTTACAAATCTTATCCCTTCGGTTCGCTTAAATTACACGTTGGAAGTTTATTTTTACCAGGCCAGTTGACTGTAGCGACTTTCAGCGAAGATATAAGGTCGTCAATATCGGACGGAGAACGACCCTCGAAAATAACGGGAAGGTTAACGTTGAGCCTACCGATGATTTGTGAAGGTAAGCGGGAAAATGAACTCGAGCAGTTAATGCATGCATTTATTAAAAGCCGTTACGAGCCCGTGAGATACTGCCTGCGATTTTCTTCGGTGCGGAAGGGTCAGGCCGCGGTGGAATAATTAAAGGGGTGCCTAGAGCCACGGAATCCGAAGTACTCCCTGTAACTCTTTAGTATGTGGTATCTCGGTATATATATATATATAGGCTTCGGGTTGGGGGATATTTCTTCTCCTCATTCCGAGCAACTCTCTCCAGCTTCAGATTTATTCCTCGGCGGTTTCCCTATTTTCAATCCTGGAGAACGGCGCGTGCGTACTTATGTTTACCAACTCCGGCCCTAGTATTCCTCGCTCGCCCTTCCTCCAGATATACACCCACCCCTCTTAAAGCTTTAATCTGGCTTCATTTTCACTCACGCATTCGTCCTCCCTAAAGGGCGAAGTCACTCGGAATCAATGGGCAACTTAGGGAGCCGCTTTACGTTTCCCGGCTTTGCCGATACTTATGGCCGAAAATGTCCCGGAGTGGCGCCTTGCGTTACTTAGCTTAGAAAGTCGATTTAAGAAAAAATAAATTAAAAGAAAACCCTTTCCTACCACGACGCCGTTTGCGTGGCACTCGGAGAAGGCCAAACGGACGTCGGTCGGTCGCCTCCGCTTCAAATCAGATTGCCCCTTCCGTACCAGTTGTCGCCCTGGGGAGAGACCTCTGACGGTATTAGCGAAACCGTATCATTCGTCTCAATGGCCGTTTGGTTTTCAGCGTGTGCTTAACGCTTGGCTAGGGATTTAGCTCCCCCCGTCCCCTTTTGGTACCCATTGAGGAAGTAAACGACCCTGGCGGGGAAACGTTTTAATGCATTCACAATCGGTATCGTTTACCCGTTTTCCCGTGAAGTGATGAAGAGTCTACATTTTTGGGTTCTCAACCGCAACCACTTAGGCGATTTTGTTTGCATATCTTCTTTCCGAAGATGGAACTACTCCTCGCTAATACGTGCCGCACCAGCTTCTCGGCATTCAATAGGCCGTTCTTTAAAAGTGAGCTTTCGCCAACGTGCATTTTTGATCTATTCACATTGCCCTAGCTTAATGCGGAAACGTAATTTCATTTCCTCATTTCAAATATGTCATAAAATTGCTGGTTTCAGTAGGCGGAAAATGTTTCGTCATTATCCCATCCCATCGTCGTGTCCAACTCTTCGTTATCACGAAGAAGTTAATCAAGAAATCTTCAATTTTAAATGTAAAATTAAATTATAGTTTTGTTTTTTGAAAACTTTTGCGAAATCGCGGAATAACTTGCACACGTCCTGGGTTTGAGTAAGGGATCTTGGTGCAACACATATTTTTGTGAATCAGTTATCAAAAATAATCGGTTTGTGATTTCAGATTACTTGTACCCGTTTCATTAGGGTTCGTGTATACGTGGTGAGGTTTCCGTGCGCTTGAAGAATGCTATCATCATGTATTGAATCCTCACAAAAATATTTGTACAATTTGCTTTTAGCAGCGCAATTGCTGGCATTGAAAGCAGAAACGACTATTTTTTATCTCAGCGGTTAAGAAACGAGTATTTTCTTAGGAAAACAAAATGTCTTTGATGAAAAAAATGGTCGAATTAAACGCATTATCTTATAAGGTCTGTAAAAACAAAAACTTGTTAAGAGGATTACGCGGATCAATTACTTACAGTTCTAGCTATAAAAAAGAATCCCCTTCAATCCAAGCTGTTTCGATGCATAAATAAAACTAGACTCCAACGAATACAGATTAAGATTTATTGCATCCCCGAAAATTATTTGTTAGTTTGATTTGTAAACATGGGTGTAGTTTCAAACTTTATCTTCATGTTAAATTTTTCTGTCTTCTAACAATCGTCGCTATTCAGAACTTTAGCATGAGATGGAAGAATGCTGTAATTATTCTTACACTCTTCTTGGCACGGAGCAATAGTTGTATGAAGATATGTCTTTAATTGCGTCACTTTAGGTGGGAAATTCTTGTAATTTTGGCGTGATATGGTGGAATGTAAGCAAAATAAACAATATTAATTTCCCCATAATAATGGAATTTCGTAGTTAATTATCGTAGAGACTGTAATCCTTGGATTTTTATAATAAGAATGCATTCTGAATTCCAAAGGCTAATTTATATTCAAAGATAAATTAATTAAATACGGTTGATAAATTAATTTGAATGCAGTTTTTAAGGGAAAAGGAACTTCTGCCGAATGAATTTAAACTTAATCACGATACAAATTTATTTTCTAATTATGGTCGAGCAGGTTCGTCATGATTTACGGCGTGTCTAGATTCACGATCGATAAATTTAAAATAAGATGCCGGAAATATTTGGGAATATTTTTTTCCGTTCTCCGCTATCGCCGTGACGTTTCTTAATTATCAAGTAGTACTTAGCAAAGGGCGTATAATATGCTGCAGGGCATACCACAGGGTAAACTCAACACTAGAAAAACAAGAGCATGTCGGTACAAGGAGACTCCGTGCAACATCCTCACCGAGGTGAGATCCAGTGACCTTGGGGTCAGCCGGCGATCGCGTTCACTCAATGGTGAACGCAATTCGACTCTCTTTATTCATTCGTTTTATTTCGGTTTTACTATTACCGATATTCTTACTTGAAGCTGTGTTCCCTAAAAACCAATCCTTTAAGACATGAAAATTGCTTCTAAGAAATAGAATCGACTGAAACCTGATCTCTCATTTATGTTCTTTAAGGACTTAAGAGCTTCCAAGGACGTTCATGCCGTCCATAACTCATCCCCTCTTTCACCTTTCATGTGACATTCTCCCCCTTATCACAGATTTCAAAACCCCCATCCCCTCTCGGAATCCCTCGATCCATGCACTTCTCATCATTTTCCCCACAAAATTTCCCTCTTACCTTACTCTCTACTGACGCATCTGAGTACCCGATACTGCTGGAGATGAAAAAGTTTAAGTACTCTTTTGCGAAATTTGGCTGCATATTTTTTTTCTTCCTACACGGAGCTGTGGGAATTTTTCTGATGCAGGGTAGTAGAAATGGGAGTCTTCAGTTTGTGCGTCCTTTAATTTGAAGGCGGAGCTTCTTCCTTCCTAGCGATCGGCATAAACCGTCGTCACATTTCCACTGATTCAAGCGTAAAAGAAAACTCTCCTTTCAATCGGAATGCCGCCCACTCGGTGTCTCACTTTATTTCTCGAAACTCGACTGTCTGCCCCCTCGTGTGGAACATCAACAATTCATTGCTGGCTTCCGTGACGTCAGAAGATTCGTATTTTGCCGAGGAATGTTCAATGGCATATTAAATAATAATTTTTTTTTTTTTTTTTTAACTCCCAGCAACACGTTTCGGAGGCAGGAATTTGGACCCTCCCCCCCTCTGAAAGAAGCCAACGAGACGATACGAAGGGAAATACAGAAAAAAAAATTCGCGTGGCTCGTAAAACCTAAGGGTGGTGAAGATTTTTTTCTTGTAAAAATCTCTTGCTCTCCGTTATCGTGTGCGACGGTTGCGATCGGAGCGAAAAAAAGACATCAGAGAGACATTTTCGTCGTAAATAAATCATGCAAATAAGAGGAAGGTGGGTTTACACAATTAAAATGGGGGCACACCCCTCGAATGAAAAGCGTGACAGTGTGTTTGTTTGTTGCATTCAGGCGTATCACGATCCAGCTGATCTAAATTCTTCTTGTCGCCTTACAAATCAATGGAAGTGCTAATGGATGATATTGAGCGTTGAAAATTTAAGACACAGGCATTCTCTTCAATCTGTTAAACTCCAAAACTCTGTGTTAAACCCTAAACCCTTGCATTTGTGAGTCCTGTTTAATTTCTTGTTCCTGATCTTGTTAAAGGCTCATTGACATTATTGTATGCGACTGGAGCACCCACTCATAAGTGTAACCATCAGCGTGATAATAATGCGAAGCCAAAGATATTTTCTTCGATACTTCTCTCTGATTGGCGTATGTAAATTCAGGTTGGATGGATGTTCCGCACAGTCGAAAAAATCTGAATGATTTAATACTAAGTAGTGCACCAGAGTCGACGTAAATGAGATGGCTCCAAGTAAAACCGTTAAACCTGAAAGAATGGGTTGATTTATTCCTTTCCCCCGTACTTGATGACGAATTAAATGAGAGCCGCACTTCCATGCTTGAATCCGAAAATAATTTGGGAAACTTCTGGCTATCCCAACCTCTGAACTTCCCATGCGATTATCGCGGAATATTTGTGATTCTTTCGGAATCGAATTGAGAACCGCCAATTTTTTTCGCGGAGCCACTCGAAAAAAAACATCAATTTCCAGTTTAAGGGATGCGTTTATTTTTCCTACAAATTCTTTATTCATCAAGACCCAAGTTCCGTCGCGTGATTCGACCTGATGATGTAGCGTGATTCGGCGACATCCGGATCGTGATGTTAGTAGTACATAGTCATCTCTTTTAATGTGATGGTCGGTATGTACGGATGGATGGATGGATGTAAAGGCCTCACAACATGATACCTGCTTCCGTTGATTATATCAATTCCCAGATCCGAAAAATTTTGCCGTACGGTGATTTTTATTCCGTGAGATGTCGAAACTCAAAACAATTGAAAGCTTTTTGCGTGGGAATTTGAGAGCAGGCGTAGTGGGTCGTGTCCTTTTCTGCCCTGAATCCTATTCCCTGAAATGTTTTGAATTGTATGCCAATCTGTCGTCACATCTCTCCAATTTCCGTTATACGCTAATTACCTATGAATCGAAATGATCGATGCTATGTAATGCAGATTTGTTAACGACCCTGGTGTGAGAATGTACCTAATTTCATACTTGTTTTCTTGTCCACTGTGTCCTGTGGTAATTAATTTGTAATTTTATAAAATTCACTCGTCGCCAATGTGCCAGTAAATTATGACCGAAATGGGCTCGCTCACAACCTATTGCCGTTTCTAATAGAATAGAGAAAACAAAAATCCCGTATTTTTCCTCCCTTCAATCCGTCGCTTGGTTTCCAAGTTATAAACCGCTAAACGTCGAAGTGCATAACTCCTTCGCTGAAGGGTCGGGTCCATATTTGTTGCGTCACAAGTCGCTTCCATCCTACCACCTCGGTCCTTACCGTCTATCTTGATGTGGCATTTGTTGAGCCGAACCCGATGACGCAGTAATCGCAGTCGCAATCGCAGTAACGGAAAGGGTGGGGACTTTTGTTTTTTATCAGTTTCGTTTAGTCAGTGGACTGCAGGGAAAAAAATTTTTTTACTAAAATGATTTTTTGCTATACCTTCTGAATTCGCATTCGTAAATAAAATTGAGATACGCGTCAGAGTGAACGACTCCATTGTTCTAAAATTTCACGTTGGTGGTTGAGGAGAAGATAATATGATGTGTGGGGTTAAAAATAAATCTCGAGTGTTTAATAAAGAAATTCACTTGCTTTGAGCTAAAAGGCTCCATAAAAGTTAGATATTAAAAAAATCATCCGCAAGGAATTTATTTTTTTGATTAATTATAAAAATTAAAATTTACTTTCGGAATTATGATAGTTTATTTTTAGTGCTTCTTCCGTTTTCAATTCGATAACATGAAATACGTGGGTGAATTAAAAATAGAAAAATTTTGTTATCTCTCGTGAAAAAACCTTGCAGAGGGGTGAAGTAATGCGAAGCAAGCGGCTAGGGTTCGCCGTGTCCGTGGGCCGTAATTCCTCCAACTAACCCAAAAGTCGTTGCTTCGAATCCTCAGACTTGCGTAATTGTGGTTTTCCTTGAGGGCCTAAGCGTAGCTTTTGATCTTACGAGGTTCCTAAAAGCCACCTCGTAATTCTAGACAAATGTTCCCATTTGTCCACTCCTTAAAATTCCATTTACATTACTGTTACAGCGGAACGACATCATGTATTTCAGCCGTTGTATTACTTTAATGTGACGTTAGTGACCGAACTGTGAACATTTTCAGGTCTTACCAAGTTTTCAAATCTTTATTCTAATAAATGGTTATGTAAAAATTACCCAATCGCGTCATGTTAGTGTGGTAAGTGGGAATACTCCTTTTTGTAGAACGCACCTGTAGATATTAGTGAAAATAAGTGAAAATAAACCTAACCGTGGAAGAATGTAAAATTGACATAGCCATTGAAGTGCATGATGTTTTTTTGAAACACGAATTTTGATTGATACCTGAAGGACCGCAACTGCAAAACAGTTCGCATCAATGTTTTTCAACAGTTCGATGTATGTGACGCAATGTTTCGTGATGTCTCACTTATCTAATGAATCTTGCCTGCCATGAACAGTATTGAATGTGACCACGACGGAATAATTCTGTTGTGTTGATTGGGAAAAGCATTTTCTATCGCTTTGCAGAAAGATGGGACAGTGACCGAGAGCGTTCTATATGCTATAATTCCTTCCCTTTTCACGAAAAGTGCACATTCGGCGAAACATGCGGCATGCGTCTCGTCCCCTGGAATGACGTCGTTAATGCGCAGAACTCGACTTCCTTAGTCGAAGGCGTTTTAGGAAACGTATTAAGTTTTTTTTCTATGGCAAGATTTACAGCAGTATTCTACCGGTTATTCTTTTCACCTTTAAAGCGAAAGGGCTGCACTTTTATTTGGCTAAACGACCATGGAATATGGATATTTCCTTACGTGAAGGATGCTCTCATTTGGTCAAGTAGAGTATTATGCATCTGAAATTTTAGTTCCATTATAAAACAAAAATACTCACAAACTGGCGAACGTGCTCATAGTAGGGACATTCGTTTTCAAGGAAACCGCAAACATTTTATGGCGTTGTGTTCAATCATCAATTTGTGCACCAGTGGACTACCTAGTCCTCCTGTATTTCGGGTTATTCTTTTTAGCAGTAAGACCTGCGGATACGTTAAACACTTATGGTACCAGAGGCTATATGTAACATTATATTCATGTAACATGCACAGTAAGGCATTAACAACATCAAGTAAAATAATAATAAAGTGTAATATGCAGTAAACTCTTTTCTTTCTCTCGTACTATTGAACGGGTCACGTTTGGTCAGCTGTATTTCACCAATTTACGATTGACCGCGAGTAGCTGAAACCGCGGATACCGGGACACAACCTGTGCATTGAAGGTCGCCATGCATCACGCTGGTAATCTCCCTCCCCCCTCTTCTTGAGGCAAACATGCTCTCTCGCGTCCCCATTCCTTCCCATGAACGTTATGTAATTAATGGGCGGCCCCTATGTCGAGAGGATATTCCTCCCCCTTTATCCACAGGTGACGTTGTTCAACCTCTCACATATTTTCTTCGCATTTTTCTTCCCGTACGTGCCGAGCATTTGGCTCGTGAAATATCTTTCTGTTATTGACCGTGCGTGGTCACAACGTTCCGAGTTCCCTCCAGTCATGAAAGTGTCTCTAAGATGGTCTTATCGTTAGAAAGAATTTCCCGCGGATTACGTGGGCACTAGGTACTCCACTGGTGTGCTCAAAATGTTGATAGCACACAATGAAATGCAATGTTTGCTATTTCTTTTTTATACGAATTTAACAGATTTTGAGCAAGTTCGTCAGTTGATGATTAGTTTATTTTTGTAATCATTCAAAAATGTCATGGGCGTGGTTGCCACGATGCCAGAAAAAGATGTAGTTCTCATAAAAAATCTTTGAACTTAAGACAATTTTTCTCGTTCCCATTTGGCGTCAAGAATTAGACAGACGATCTAACCAAACTGCGATGGGATACACGAAGGGTCCCGAAGAGAACTGATCAGACCAAAGGTAATAGAAAAGAAAAAGGTAGATGAGTTGACTTTTGGGGAATCCGTAATATCCCCACATATTATCGGCAGACTAAACTATCTGAATAGAAATAAATAAACTGGCTTGCCGAACTAAGATACTATTACCTATGTACTTTTTTCCTCTCGCAGTTCGTGGTCATTGTAAAACATTTCCTCATCTTAATAACCTGTCGACTTGAGAATTCTGTATAACGTTTGTGTTGACCACTGACTAGATCACAAAAATCGTTTTCTCGTGCCTTCTTCCTTTCGTGCTACATCGTAATTAAATTCAATTGACATCCTTCCCACAGTTGCACAGTTAATGACTGATGCTTTAATCCCTCACCACCACACGCTCTTATTGGCGTCCCGCGGTGCATGATGTAGACGTAATAGCGTCTTCGTGAAAACGACCTCCGTCCGTCTTGAGTGTTGGGGAGACGAGATCCTTGTGCATAATTGGCGGTGGGTGTAGAAACACAAGTTTGAAGGCAAACCATCGGATTATGAATGAAATGTTGAATTAAAACGAAGCGACTAACGATAGATTTTCTTATGCCCGCGCGTGTTGAACCTCTCTCGTCGACGGATAATCCCCTCTTACCTACCTATAACGACGAGAGTCCTCTGGGGTTTGCTGTCGCCGGTGACCCCCTGCCCCATGCCCTGCGACTCCGTCCTCTCCCGGAGCAGGTTTGGATGCCGCCGGTGTATGTGTAGAGGGTGGACTCGGGAACTTTTTGGCGGGCACTATATAGTCTCTCTCTCTGGTCCTCTTCTGTTGCGTGGTGCCGTCGGTGCGTGAGCGCGTACGTGTAGCGCCTCGGGCGTCGCGGGCTTGAGTGCCCCGCCTCCTTCCCGAATCATTCGTGGGGGGGTGTCGTAGTGGCGGCGGCGTGGGATGGCTCCTCGGAGTGGAGGGGGTGGGGAGGGTGGTGGTGCGGGCTTCCTCTCCTCGGGGAAGTTTTGGGGTGCTGGAATTGGGGAAGGGGGGGAGTGGGTGGGAGATGTTCCTTTATATATATATATCTTTCCCTCGGAATCGAGTGGGTGTGTCGGATGTTTGTCAACTTTCTGTCTGCTTCTCCCTCTCCCGCCCCGTGCCGCCTCGTATTCCGTCGAAGTCGACGTCGTTCGCCCCATTCTCTGCCCGCCCGTCCCACGCTCTCATCACGGTGGAGCGGGTGCGCTCTAGGTTTGCCGATTGTGTTCCCATCCATCCGCATAGTTCTCGCGAGAGCGTTCCCGCGCGTCGCTCGTTGTTCCGCGATTCGCAGCCGAGTCGGAGGGATGGTGGGTGTGATGATGATGGTGGGATGATCCTTAATTCGAGGGGAAAATCCTTCCGAACTTTGTGCCTAAGTATGCATTATCATCGCACTGCTGTTTACAATAGATGAGGGATCATCTTCACATAGTTCGCGTGCTTACTTGGTACGAATTTTCTTTATGTACGACAGTGAATTTTTGACTACGATTAAGCATTAAACATGCGGTGTGTGTACGAAATCAGGCAGGGAGCAGATCGATGATGAAAACTGCACTATGATGTTGTAGCGTGTATGGAAAGTCCGTGAATACCAAGAATATTTTTCACCTCTTTACCTACCCGCCGGTGAAAAAATGGCGTTTTTAAAAATAATTGTTTGTTAACTACCTGCATAGATATCCTAACTATTCATCTGGGTAATTGTTTTCCAATTTCATCTTTTTTTTTGATAACATATCGGAAATCGATTAAAAATGTAGCGATTTTCTCGGCTATTTCTGGGTCAGAAAATATTAATGAACCATTAAAATGGTTGTGTAAAACCATTAATGGCTGTGAAAGTCATTCATTCCTATTTTCGGCCATTATACTGGGCCAGCAGAATGTTATTACCTTTTGAAGTTATCCGGTGGCTAAGTTCATACCGTGCTGCAGTTAAGTCTTCCTTTTCCGAAAGTAGTTGCAGGAAAACGTAACTATCACTGCTCTGAGTGGTATTTCCATTTCCTCCCCTTTAAAATAAGTTTTTATTTCTTGTTAACGCAATGGATCTCTTTAAGCGTACCCAATGTTAGTTTAAGCCCTTAAGAGAAAACTTTATATGTACACCATATGTAGGTACTGTGACGTAGATGAACATGCAAATTCTTAAATTACTACGGAATAAGATGTCATACGAAATTCATATTTATTTTAAAATTTGCATTGTGCCTATATCCAGGTTTGTCTCTTCGCAGATGATGCCAAAGAATCCCATCGAAAAATTTATTACGGATTACTTCAGTAAAGTTGGACGTTAAATTAAGTTCCGTTTTATGATTTTGACTTCACCATCGCTATTGTGGCTTCCATCTGCGACATGACAGTTATCCCACCTGCAAGAGATCGCATTTCTCACACCACCGAAGCCTATTCTCGTCCACTTTATCGATTGCACTCACGATCCTAGGACTTAAATCACTTGAGGCGGAGGGATGTGTAGGAAAACGCTCCTTCACGTGGTCTTACACACCGAAATCAAGAGGTCCTACTACAAATCGGAAAGCTTAAAATATTCACGTGCTCTCAAATTTTTTTATACCTTTCTATGTTTAAATGACTCGAGGAAAATTTCAGTTTCGTCGGCGCTTCCAAATCACGCCTCACTGGGGTCAAGTATTAAATTTTGGGTAGAAAACCTCGAGTCCCCGATCCCGTAGGATTCATATTTTTGCCGTTTTCCTTTTATATGTACCATAGGTACAATATTTTAATGCAGGTAAGAACTTTCGGTAAATTCTTGGTAAACTGCGAATTTGTGGAGATTATAAAATTCCATTTAACCGAAAAATATATCAACTCTATGTGACGCCGGGAATCTTTCAGAAAGTGGTGAGTTGCCTAAGCTGAGGTATTTCAGTGAACTGATATCATGTGCCTGAAATGAAGTTATCAAAAATCTCTTGGCGATAATTAATTCGTTGTTACGTAAAATTTTATTTGACAACATTTAATTTGTTCATGATCAACTTGTGATTCGAAGTCTTCCAGCCAGATTTTGAACTTTGACCCCTCCAAGGCATGGGCTAGAGAAGGTACTGATGAAGGTAAGCGTTTACGCCAGACAATATATCAAATTATTCGTTAGCACGTGCACCTTTTAAAATTTATTTTCTCTTTTCACCACCCTTGCGTTGCTTGTGAACAATATTCCACGTTCTGACACCCACTATAAATTTAAATGACTGGTAACTGCTCTTGGTTTATGTTAGATTTAGGTGTATGCATTCTCGACTAATTGGTAAATTATTTTCACAGTAATTACTATCAAAACAAACGCGAAGCACATACGATTTCTTTATTCAGAAATATTCTTGTCTCTTTTTACTCTGTGGATTTGCACCCTTGGATTTTATATTTTGCTGCGGTTATTTCACCAGCGATATATACCAATTTCTCTAAGTGGACGCTCTTCCCGTCATTTACTAAAGTTTTATTTTTTTGCACTAGTTATTGCTCGCAAATAGTGAAACTTTGTCATATTCTCATCAGCGGAGTCAAATTCTAGTGTTCACTGGTTCAGTATCAGGTCTAATTTTATCTATGCTTTTCTTTTTCACTGATAGTTGTTTTGTTTCCAATGTTATCACCTTTCCATATAAATCTGCGAAATCTTGGCGTGGGTTTCGCTTCACGTCTCCCCTTCGTTGCATTCCTGCTTCGTATTTTTTCTTTAATTTTCAAAGCTATTTCATTATTTTAATGCAATGTTTAGAGGTTACAAATTGGATCGCTTTTCACACACAACATCGGGCTTAATTTCAGATCTCCAACTATACCCTATTTGTACTCGTTAATGAAAATTCATGGAGCAGTGGAAGGCGTAAACGCATATTCCCCCGCGGAGCAAAGGCCTTTGCCTCATGAATTTTTATTTCCCTTGTTTTGAATTTTGAATTCGAAAGTTTCCCTGTTGTCTTTTTCAAGAATAAAACTCGATATGTCAACATAGTTCGTTCCTGCTGTTCGTAAACATAATAGATTTGAGTTTTGTTTAAATTGAGTTTTGTGAGAGCTTAAAGAGGAGGAAAATTTTAAGAGGTGGTTTGGAGTAAAAGTTAGTTATAAGCATGGCAACTAAGTACATCATTCATGACCAAGAAACTCGGCGTTCGTGCTACACGGTAAAATAACCTGCCAAGTCGTATTTGTTTCATTTCGGCGGGAAATCGGAGCGATGGAGGTCGAACTGTAAAAAATCTCTTTGAATGATTTCGCGAATTAATGTTTGTTCGTGCGACTACAACAACCTTGCCACCGATTATCGCATCTTATACGATAGGGCGCCCTTGTAACTAATAACGGTTGTACTCCGTTAGCACTCTTAGCCTTTTGCTCAGCTCTTTTTGTAGCAGGCTATCCAGTATTGGCGTAGCAGACAGCGTAATTTCGGTGAAGCTGTGCCCGTTCCCTTTTAAAGGGGAATGGAATTAATAGTGCTTACTCCACGCGCCTTCAGGGAAGACACCGCCCGTCGTGTCAGTTAGAGAGAGCCGGTCCCTCCTCCATCACCGTCGATTAAGATCCATCTGTTCCGTGGTGATCGAAGTCAGATGGGGCTTTTTCCTTATTCGCACTGAGCGTCGTCGGTGCACAGTGGACGCAGCATGTGTTGCATCGCCATCCCAACAAATCTGGTTGATACCTCGTCTCGTTCGCAATTACTTCGGTATCTTAATGAGAGCGGGTGAGAGGGTGTAAGTATTTGAAATTATATGAAATAAGATAACGGCAGTTTTCTATGCCATCGATGGGTGTCGTGTGATGCTATTTCGTGATAATGTATTTTTTATCGATTTAACACGGCATAAATAAATTAGAGCTCGATAAAATGTAGTAAACATAAATGTATTAGTTGGAATGTATAAGAAACAAAGTTTCCCCTGCATCTAGAATTCTTTAGCAGTTTTTGGCCACGCAAACTATGTAGAGCTTGCGATGAGGCTCCAGGCGTTTCTGTTCGGTTTTTGTTTAATATCAAGTGAGGCAACCTGTTATAAATTTTGCAATAGTCATTTGTTCACTTTAGTTTTTAGCGTACCTGCGTTTGTGGTAATATAATATGAAATAATAAATTTTATTGCATATATGTATATGGAGGCATATCATACGTTTTCGTGTTTCATTATGTATGGAAATTATGCGGTATGGAAAACCATTTGCCGGTGTTAGGCCACCTTCAAATGACATGCTTTGAAAAGTTTCATAATGACGGTCATTATGGATAAGGATAAAATAATATGCTCATACTTATGTAAATAGTCGATAAACAATGCAAATAACATGAAAAAAATGTTGGCATATTGGCTGCTTGTAATGAAATTGATTTTCGAGAAAAAGAAACTTGTATTTCTAATATATTAAAGGTGTTTCAATTACGAGAGTATTTTCCCCACCCATGAGTATGCCCAAGCGACCTTTCAGTGAATTGTACCAGTAGGTGCTTTATTTTACTGATGTTGCTCCTAATGGGTTCTCAATTGAGCAGTTATTGACATTTATGGTGTTTTCGAACACCTACCTAATGCGGAGTTTATCCAAAGAATTACCTATGTTTTTGTATATTAGGTATTTCGCGATGCATTTCACCCGAACCTTTCATAGACTAAAGGTGTGGAGTATTTAAACAAGTTCGCAATATATACCTACGCTATATGCTTATTTTTTTACTATCACGAATAAAATTTCTCGCATTTTTCTGTATTTTTTTCACTCCTGTTGATAATTTTTAGTCTTACATAATTTCACATCAACAAATGGAATTCAGTTTTGATTAACAGTCGAAGACAAAATGATATCCTCGCTGAAACTTTGCTCTCATGAGGTTATTGAATGTTGGTAGCAGGTTCTTATCAATTAAGTAAGGAAATGGCAGGCTAAGCGCACGTGATAGAAAGAGAATGAACATTGCGTTCATATATTTACAAGAAACATGAGACATTTTGATATTACTGCGTATAATTCAACGGTAGAAATAAACTCGCAAAAAGGAGTAGGATAACAGAACCATTTTAAGTTCTTTAACTCATTGTCCTCAGCCTCAGTGTTGGTTGTCATCAGTGGTTCCCAATCCAGAGACTGGTTTGCTGCAACTCCCCACTTTGCTCTCTTCTCATCAGGAATCTTCATTTTGCATGTACCTAGTCGCGACTTCATTACATTTACCTTCACATTCTCCATTAGCAACTTTACGAACCTATTCCAATTTTAGTCTTCCTCTGGAGTTGGTTATGCCTTAGCAGTTGCATAATGATCTATGATTAGCTCCTTAGACGCATAACTTCAATAGATCTATGGCTCCTCGTAATCGTCGTAAGACTTCTTCATTAGTGTTTCTCTCTGTCTCCTTAACCGTCGTTATTTTGGAATGCTGCCCTCCCATTTCTACCAATATAGCACTTCCCGCTTCTTTCAAGGTCCCATATCTCACCACGCTGAAAATAATGCGATAGTGACAGTCTTAAAACATCAATTGTAATTAATTGTACAATGCTGTTTCCAAATTTGTTTGCGTGCCGAACAATCCTTTTCGTTGCTGCACCAATCCAGTCAGATGGCAGTGAGTAGTTTGAATAATGTTGTGAAACCCAAATACTAATGCAACACAAATTTCGAAATATTCTGATTAGGTATATTAGGCATGACTTTTTCATAAAGTTTAAATCCACCATAATTCTTCAACGAGTTAGAGTAGGTATATAAACTGCGGGAATCCAATGTTTAACCTCATTATATATCGAAGAAAAAAATCATTATTCAGTTTATTGCTAAAATGGCATGGAAGTTCGTCCTAAGTTTTGCCAATGCAAGCAATCTAGATACTTCGAATAAAACTTTTCAGAATCAATCGTAAATATAATGTAGACACAACGCGTGGAAGTCATTTCTGAGAATAATGGGACATGGAGTCTGCAGTTATAGTCATTGCAATGAAGACAAGGGAGTTAGGAATCGCGATGGTACATTGTTCGGTGAAATCGGAACATCGTAGAAAATTGAATTCAAAAACACATCAGAAGCCGGCAATGGTAGATATTGTTTTATAAAATACAGAAAAATCATGTGACGTCGCGCAGAAGAACCAAAAACCGTCAGAAACTGTAATGGTGAACTCTAGGTCGCATAGAGTTCACCGAAACGAAATGTTTAAATCAATTTCCACTAAAGCCTTTAGACTACTAACGTGTGCTAGGCAAGTTAGGGCTCTCTCGTACCCGTCACACGAACCGAGGGCATCGTGCCGCGGAAAGGGATAATTCAGCTTCTCCTTCGTATTTTAAGTAAAATAACCCCCTTGGCCGGAGATATTGTGGAAAGCGTTTTTAAAAAGCTGGTCACGACTTTTATGCCGTTGCACGCATGTATATTTAGCAAATCGATTTCGGAAAGCATAGTTCCCCGACCCTGGGAGGCATCAAATATCGCCCCCATCTGGTAAGGTAAGCTAACAAGACTTGTTATTACCGACCAATTTCACTGGTCACCCTCGTCAGTAAAATCCTAGAGTACACTGTGAGCAACGTTTACTGCATTGGTTGGCACCCGCAACTTTATGTTTAGCATCCAGCAAGGCCATAGAAAGAACAGTTCATCATAAAGTTTTGATGATGCATGATGCCTAGATATATTTATATATATCTAGGCATCTATAGATATATATAGATAGATTTGATAAATTCTTTTGCATGATGTTCTAGAATTAGGGGAATGACAAAGACCTATGGCTTGACACATCTAGACGAATATTTTACTTTTTTTTCTGAAATTTCGATAAAATTTCAATCGAAAAAATTGATTTGGAAATTCAATTTATTCGATGATTTAGTGTTTTAAGAAATCATTCGATTAAGTTCAACGCGTCAATTTGATGCTGCAATTATCTCAAATAAATTAAAAGGTATAAAACGGATTCACGGCTCCAATGACGCAATGAGGTTGGATGTAACTGGATTTCCAACTACCCACAAATTATTTCTGATGCCCCTATGGGAGGCTTAATGTGATAGTTTTTTGTATTAACATAAACAAAATTATATCAGTTCGAAAGCAAATGTGGCATAACACTTTCTCCGACCTCGCCGTATTTAATTACTTATTATTGAGGAAACGCTGAGATCGAGTAATGCTTGCAACTCAGCATTCACAAATGGTGCATGGAATGGGGTCAAGAATTAAGGACTAAAAAATATGCAGCAATACAGTTATTTAAAAAATACTACGCAAACAGAGCTACACTTGCGCGTCTGGAGATATCCAAAATAGCATTAATAATTGAGTACCTTTGTTTGCTACAAAATATGACGTAGCATAGTCCTTGCATGCATTGTCCCCTATACCTATTTAAAAAGTAGTCCAAAGTAGCCCCACTTTTATCTATGGACATTTTTATTTTTTAAATCAAATGATTTAGCTTTGAAATATTAAGTATAACGGTTTTTCCACTGTGATAAAATGAATTAGCTGCAAACGAAAATATTCGGTTTGTCAGCTTTAATTTTTATTATTTTTAGGAATTGTTATTATTTGTTCTAATTTTCGGTTGCAGTAATTGCATTTTTTTGGAAATCCCACTTGAAGTTTATAAAAAAGAAATACGGCGAGAAGTATTGTTTTTTTTAATAATTACTTCTTATTTTTAATCAATTTTGCGTGGGGTTTCCCGACATATAATTATTGAAAAGCTGTCTTTGTTTTTTTAGGTGTGATCTCTCATGCTTGGTCGATTCATCCTCGGAGTTTTCCATTTCTTTAATCTCTAGTTGTTGTTAACTTCCAGGAAATTATCCCCCATATAGGTATGTTTTTCTTTGTTCGGAGTTCGAGTGCGTTTAATGGTTTTGATATCTGTTGATTGGCGGGTTGGCAATTGCTCCCTTCTCCGGATTCAGCAATATCCGCAGTTTTTGGCGCACTCGTGCCTCATTATTAGTGAGAGGATCTATTACCTACTTCAATCAATGAGGGTGTACCAATTGTTGCTTTAGCTGTAATGTATCTGAAAGGTACAAGTTTGCTTCCTTAAACGAAGGTTCACCAGCCATATAATTGAGCTCCGTTGAGAGGAACGTTATCTGCCCTGGGCAGGTCGTTTGATTTGAACTAATTGCCTGAACCGTCGAAATTTCGTAATTAGGCTCTTACTGGCTTCCCTTTCACCAGGAAGTTGAAGGTGTAATTTAGGACAAGAAAGCAGAATGTATTCTTATAGTCGAAGGCGTCGTACGCTACGACAAAATAAATTTCGTCTTGTGTGACAAAGCTGCCAATTAATGTTAATTTTCTCGGGATGTAATTTCTAACTGTTAATATAGGAAAATGAAAGAACTACACAGTAACACTGTCGCTAACTTTTTATAAATATATTCTGTGAAACCACACACCTTCCTTGTGAATGTGAATGCTCTTTTATTTTCCGCTAGATAGTCTGTGGTGATCAAGCTCACATTTACCAAGCCTTCTCTAAATTTTGAGCGCTCCTCTTACAAAAACAGGAAATACATTTAGCTAAATATTTATGATCTATTGAAATGCGTTTAAACAGTATGTTTGGAATTTTAAACATTTTAATAGTAAGTCTTTGTATTATATTTGCCAATTACTTTGATTGAAGTGGCCATGCTATAATAGAAATTCACTTCGAGTTAAGAGGTGGTTATCGGTAATCAGCATTTTTCGAATTAGCAAAAAATTCGAGTTATTGGTTTTGAGTAACAGAGCAGGGTCGACGTGTCAAATGTACTGGACCACAACGGAAACGAAAACATTACAAGTTGTCGAATGAGAGAATTTCAAGGTGAAGAGTTTGACCGTAGTTATGCATCATTTTTATTGCAATTGAGTGTGCAGTAGTCCAGTGGTTAGAGGACTGTACTG
This sequence comes from Calopteryx splendens, assembly GCA_002093875.1. Taxonomy (NCBI): domain Eukaryota; kingdom Metazoa; phylum Arthropoda; class Insecta; order Odonata; family Calopterygidae; genus Calopteryx; species Calopteryx splendens. The sequence goes on along the minus strand of LYUA01000871.1, from coordinate 358,024 downwards.
CTGACCTGAGGGCCCGGGTTCGATTCCTGGTGACGACCGCTTCTGGGCACCCTCAGCTTCACCCAAGCTGTATACCATTTTTCGGGCACTAGGTCATCCTGGGAAATCACAGGCGGTACAGGGAA
>LYUA01000871.1:163379-189316 GCA_002093875.1 Calopteryx splendens | reverse complement strand
CTTTGGGTTGGGAATTAAAACTGATCTAACAAAGTATTCTGGCCACACTCCCCTCTCATAAATTCTCCGAACAATCTCGTAAAAACTCTCCCTTCCCTATTCTCATAACTCTTTAATAATTCTACGGAGATATTATCGACCCCACAGAGCCTTTTTAGCTTTCGTGTTTATATAATTTCAACTAACCCAAACACATCCCTGTTTAGGACCCCGGTTTAGGTCAAATCGTATATATTAATACACTTACCCGTATACACCAAGGTTACACTAAGGATGAAGCATAGGGGAGAGGTACCATGTCGTTTAAATTGAGAATGAAAACACGCTCAATGCTATGTTAAAAAATATATATTGAAAATATATTTCTTATAATGCATTTTCATACACTCAAAATGTATTTATAAAATACATTCAAAATTCATTTAAACAAAAACTTCCAAAACATCAGGAAATGGGATACAAGAAATATATTTCTAGAACATTCTTATTTATGTAACCAGCATTTTGAATACTTAATAACATCAGTCAAATATAGTTCACGTGTATTTCTGGAAATTTCTGGAATATCTGCAATGCATGTCGTGATATAGTTTGCCAAAAAAAATAATCCCTTCGGTTGCATAAAGATTTCTTGGCACGAAATATAATAGAATTTGTGCCTAGGAACTTTGTTTCCGAGCCTTAGTTATTTTATTGCCAAGGTTTATTTTATTCTCAAAACGGCTTTCCACCACCATGAGGTGTTCCTTTCGTCGGTAGCCAACGCCGTAGCCGTAGCGGGTAGCGTAGACAACACAATTCACCTTCCAGGGGCCATAACCCCGTTTAGAGGTTCGTCGGTGAAGCTATTAATCCGAATTACCTGCCTATCCCGCAGAGAAAACCTTCCACAGACATGTCCCTCCCTAGGTTTTGCCACGTCTTAGAGCGTTGCCCTTCTAAACCGGGGTCGAAATAGTAAACTCGGCCCTCTTCATTCCTGTTTAAGTGGTTGGTCACAGTTGTTTCGCCACCCATGTCAGCAGAAGGTAGGTGTGGAAGGGAGCGTTGTTGACTCTTGAGAGGGAGCAGGCTCCGCCGGCGATTTACTCGTTTTTGACCCCGTAGTTTGTTAATAAAGAAGCATATTTTTCCGCACGTAAACTCTCAGATTTAGCTTTGAGAAAAGGCAAAGTGTCTCATTCCAAAAACAGTGCATCCTCGCCATACCTCCCTCCTCCCTTCCCAGCCCTGCGATCCTTCCTGAAGAATGCTTCCTTGCAACTATGCATAGTAAGGGAAGGGGTTCTTCCTGGGGGCCTTCGTGCACTCTAACTAAGCTCTCGGTTTATATGGCATCGATTCGTTGCCGCTCCCAATGCCTCTCGGGTGTCCACCCAGGAAGATGCCGGCTATGGGCGTTTCAAGTCGAGTTCTTTTGGAATTGTTGGGTTGCCCAGATGGGCACACGTCAATGATTATCAAGCAACAGAGTTTATTTTATTCAATTATTGTATTTTATTTCGAAAATTGTCCACGCACGCAGAAATACCATTTTATAATAGCACATAGGGCATAAAATTAGAGACACGCGTCAAAAGACAAGATTATAAAATAACGAAAACATAGAAACGGGGCTTCCATTAAGGACGTGAGATGATAAAGGGGTTAGGGGTTATTTGGAAAGTCACGAAGCATCATCTGGAGGGATAGGACGGTCTTCTAGTCGTACTAGTAAAACTTAAATGTTTGTTGTTCAGATAAGACGTTTCGTCCGAGAGTCCGTTCGCGTAGAAAAGAAACTGCCCACCATGTTTGCTAACAGTCTTCTTGGAGGGGAGGTGCGAAAATCTTCCGTTCGATGAGTAATAATCTGGATATTGGCATTGGTGAGTGCCTTCGGGCAGGTCTTTTCGGTGCACCGAAATCGATGAAGAGAAAGCAGTTGAGAACAGTTAGGGGTAGAATTAAAAGTTTTTAAATGATTTTAAAATCATTTTTAAGTCTGTGGTTGGGAAGATTTCAAATGAAGGGTAAAAACAGAATGGCATCAGTATACGGAATTTTAAAGGGGGCGCCTTGTATTAAACTATTTTACCGAAGAAACGACTAGCACTGTTAAGACTAGAGTAGATTAGAGTGGTACTGCAAATAAGTTTATTAGGACACCTTGTCAGCTAAGGTCTTTTACACCGTAGCATTATTAGGAGCTGTGGTCGACCATTTGAGGAAGCTACACGCAATAATTGTAAGGACAAATGTTTACAAATATGATTGCATTGCGCATAGATCTCTTATTTCCGTGAATCGATATAGGAGCCCATGGGAGAGACCGAGCTTTAATTTTAACTTCCTGGATGAGATCAGGCAAATTAATTTTATGAGCTATTGAATGTGTCATGATCCATTACACATGACTCAGAAGCATGTATTTCATTGTTTTGCAGAAGTTCAGACGGGATGGCTTAGGGAAAGATTCATCATTACATTCAAATGAGTTTTAAGTTAGGCTTCAGAATGATGCACTATTCTGAGGTTATATTAAAAGCATTTTAAAGATCATAACAGTCTTGAGAATTTTTAATTTGTTTAATATATTTTACGATCGTCAGCATCAAGGTTCCATTCAATTCGCGTGGAAATTGTGTGATGGCCAGCGCTTCGTATCGGCATACCTAAAATCTTCCAAATTGTCGCGTATTTTTCTCTGGTAAGATGTCAAGAACTTTCACGGGATTTTAGACACGCGCGGTATCACGCTGACAACTCCTCATCCGGATAAGGAAATGTTTTCAGACACCACTTGGTGAAATTGCATCATTATCAAGGGGAACACACTTCGCAATTCCACAGCGCAATAAATTCGCGTACTTTGAATTACAAAGAGTGTTGCCTTTTATAATCCCCGTGCGGATGTTTTGAGCTAAAGAACCTTTGTGCTGCCCACAAAGAAACTTGTCTCCCCACAAGTTTCAGCGTACGCCATTGCGTCATTTTCAATTAAGAAAACCAAGTTATAGCATGGAAAAAGAAAATGTCTTTAATTCCAACACAATGGATTTGCTTTACCACGTTATTAAATAATTAAAGCTACCGTCACCCAGAATTTATTTGGGACCCATACTCAAAATACCAAATAATTGACGTTTTGTGAACAATATTCTCCTTTATAATATAGAGGAAAAATTCCATTTTGCTTTTATTTTGAAAATATACCTACATCTTTACTCCCTAAAAGTGGGTTCTGTGGATGCATGTTATCATATCTATGTTAATCTTGTGCAAAATTAAACTTTGCACGGTAAAATGGGAACCAAACCGCAAACAAAATGCCATTTATTATTATAGTTCCTTTATTTTTCTTCCGATTTGAACGTAAATTGAAGAGAATTTATTTTTAACGGCATCAGAAAACGAATGGACACGATTTCATTTTTCATCCTCCATGGATTTCTATCCCTAGGGAGGATGGTTCGCTTGCCGGCTCAGCGAAAGCATCGTCTCTCCCTTTGTCATCAAATATCTTAGCACCCCAAAAAACGTCAAACTTCCCTGTCGTTAATTGCGCAGTTTTTCGACCAACGCTCCGGCGAAATACAACCGTGACTGTCACGGCTATCCAGGGCCCACGGACCCTCTGATTTTGCCGTTTTCGCTGGAGAGAGAGAGAGAGAGAGTGAGTCAAACACCACCCGAACGAGGAAACAAACCACCCCCATTGTCATGGTGCGGCGTAACTTATGGATGTACAGCTAAATGGAAGACTCAGTAAAAGATAGCGGAGAGAAGGGGGGGGAGCAGCGGGAAATGCTTTTGGGGGATGGAATGCTGGTGTCAGGATGAAGAGAAAGGAGAGGGAGAGGACCTATGCATGCGCGGAGTGAAGTAAATACGCTCCGCATAGGAGGAATGGCCAAGGGAAGGGTGCGGGGGATGAAATTGAGGAAGGGCGAGCCGAAGGACGTTTGCAGGGATGAAAAGGGGGGGAGGTTCAGAATGAATGTGGGGGGAAATGGTTAAAGGTCGTGTGGAGAGAGGAGGCCCCAAGCGTCGGACGGGAGACAAAAGGGATTTCATTCATTAAGGTTTAGGGCGAAGGGCTGCTAGCTGAGGGAGGAAGGATAATGCGCCAGGGTGAGAGAGGGAGGCAGGAAAGGTGGGAAAATGGGTGGGGTTGGTTTTACGCAGAATAAAAGGGAGAGAGGGGGAGGAGATAGGCTTCCCGAATACGAAAGGAGAATAGATCCGCGATGGGTTCTCGGGGCAGTTGGGTCGAATTTGTGAGGGAAAATGGCCGGAGATATTAGTTCCGCGGGGATATGACGGGATGGTTTCATCAGGAATGGGATGGAATTAATTATTTTCAACATTTTTTGAGAAATTTGGGCGGAAGAAAATTTTTCGCGGACGACCTCCTGGGGAAGACTCATTACGAATACACGCAGGAGTAAAATTCTATTTAAAACAAATAAGGAAGTTTTAATTTTTTTTTCATTTTTTGATGCCATCAACTCTTAATTTCCTGAGGATACTTCTTTAAGATTGCGTTCATTCTTCTTGGCTCCCAATTAAGGCAAAAAAGTGAATCATCAAATACATAATTATATTTTGCACGCAGTAAAAAGTATTCAGATTAGGGACTTTCTAATGACTAAGAACATTCAATTACTTGGCTGTTGAAGTTGTAAAAAGGTCAGTTGTCTGAGTGGTCAAAAATTAGTTGTGAGCGTGGTCTATGATGACATAGAGAGATAGGAAATATAAAATAATAATTTTTCGGAAACTAAGAGTTAAGAAATTTCCAATGATCACGATTCCTTAATATGATGAAAGTGAAGTTTTTGCCATACTCAGATTAAATCTCAGGTGGAGGTCGAAGAGGTGAAAAGTATTGGGGGGAGAAATGGGATATGGCAAGAAAAAAATTGAATAAGTACTGGTGAATACAACCAGAGAAGAGAAGTGAATAATGGGATAGTTAAAGAGTTGTTATGGAATGTAGCTCTATAAGAAAGAAAAAGTCAAAATCAATGCAAAAAAAGGAGAATGAGGAGGAAACTTTTCAGACGTGGGTTTGAAGGAAGACAGAAAACGTAATTTTAACTGTGAGAAATTATATGCATTAAAATATTAAATCGAATCAGGTAATCTTGACTAAAAGCTTACATTTTAGCACATACGGCTTTAATGCCAATTATTTTTTAACCTTACTATGATAGTCTAACAAATACTTAACAGCCGTTTTTACAGGTAGAATTTACAGTTAATCATACCATTATTTTATCAGTAAGGAGCATTATCCCATTCCAGCCCAATATTTCTGTTGATACAAAATTTATTAATTAAAATCATGAATCCTGTGCACCGAACTTCACGTTTTGAAGCATTTCAACAATTTGAGAAGTGAGAAGTTTCAAGGGCAATAATACCTATTCTGCTCAAGCTCTGTGATCTAAGAAGAAAAAAACCGTAAAGATAAACGGAGCATTAAACATCCGTTATTATATAGGCAGCTTCACCATATTACTTTTGGTGTATAAATTAATACTTATATGAATGCCTGCACAAAATACACCGAATTACGCAGCGAGGCTTATAATTAAATGATCTTCTGGTGATTATTAGAAATGGCTGAAAGACGAAAAATTAAATTAAGACGATCTAGATCCTCAGCAAAGAGGAGCTATATTTGATAAAATGATAAATTTAGGAGCGTTAACAGATTATTAGAAGTAATAGGTTGGGTATCCCTCATCGACAAAAGTTTTAATTGAAGGTTTAATGTCTCACACAAATTAGCGGTTGGCCTATTATCTAATTAAGTTAAAAATGTTATAATAACCCTGTCATGCTTAAGTTGATGGATCACGAAAATGAGATGTGAGAGATAGGCTGTCAAACGAATAGGTTTAAAATTTAATTAACCCTGCGAACGATAGGGGATCAGAGTAGTTGCCAAAGATAAGCGCTCAGGAAATAATGTTCTATGCCAGTGTATTCCAACGTGGGGAGCACGACCCACCGTAATTATAAAACAATGTCAATTTTAAAAAGTATTAATAAAAATTATTTAAATTAATCCACAGCACTAGTAAAACAGTTTTACATATTTATTTTATATTTGAAGTCATTATTTATATTAAAATTTCTCAGAACTTGGTTAGCTATTATGTCGGGGGAAGCATCCAAATCTTTGTGTCATTGAGGAGGAGCATAGTATATAAAGTTTGAGAAAAGTTGTTCTACGCTAATTAGCATCCTCAATTTTCCCCGTTTTAATTTAAACCATTGATAGCAGCTTGTATTGCACGCGAGGAGTACCAGTTTATACTTAAATGCAAAGTGCATGTTTAACTGTCGGTAGAATTCCCTTCCATCGTTTGAATATTATTACCTCTTTGCCTGTAACTAACGCTTTAGTAACATATATTTTTTTACAGTGTATGCCTGGTTTGAGAACACCCCCTGCCACACACCCCAGTGGTGGCTTTGTAGGCTACCGTATAGATGCATGTTGTCTATACAAAACGATGAAAAATACCAGGGACACTTGAGGAAGATCTGTTCGCGCTTGGAGAAGTAGGGAGAGGAAAAACACAAGCGAGAGAAAAAATGAAGAACAATGTATGACGATAATGAAGGAGTACAATCGAACTTGCCTTTCGTGAGGGAATTCCTGCGTTGCTCTTTGCTCACAACGTCTGATCAAAGGACGCTCTAGCAGTATAAGCGGCTGATTTCCCTCTGGCTTAATAAAGGATGAATTTACCATCTTAGGAGATGTATTTGAATTTCCCTTGTCCCTTCCGTGACCCAAGACTCACAAACCAACTGATGGGAAATTGAATTCTCCTTCCGGCACGAAAGCGGTGCCGCTAATTTTGATAGGGAACTTTTCCATCATTGAGCGTCGCGCCGTAGGCGAGCGAACCCTAGTTTTGGAATGCCTCAGCCACGAGTACTTTTAAAGGAGTGGAACCGCGACGTCAGAGTGCGTTGGTACCAAATCGCTGGCGCAGAAAGCCATCACCGAGACGGGGAGACAGGAGACGCACACGAAAAGACGCCCCTATGCGAATTCCCACCTCCTGGAGGAGTGAAGATCGTATAAAGAATTCTCGCGGGACTCCCGGCTCATACCTATGCTCCAGGCTGCTCTTGGAGGCCACATTGGGGGTGGAGTTTGGGTGTGTGGTAGGTAGAATAAAGCCCCTCGATTTCTGGGGCGAGGGTATGTGGGGGTACGAGGGAGTAATCAATGAGCAGATGCACGCACAAGAGAGGCACGATTAAAGACTCAGTTGTGAAAAATGATGGATAAGGATTGACGATTTAAAAAAGATGTGATATTTTTACGTAACCTTTTCCCTTCGAATTTCCGTCACTCGAGTCTGACTTCCAAAGATAAAACGGAAAAATTTCTGATAAAGTGTAGTGTCGATGAAGTTTCATCATATTTATTTCCCCAACTTTTTAAATTCCTATTCACATTTATCCTAAGGATTTCCATTTTATAGAAAAACAAACTCAGGAAAAGGTTTGGTACAAGCACGATAGTTTACTTTAACTTGATCAGTTTTAGCTGAATCAATCCAGTTCAAAAGTACACAGAACAGAATTCCAAGGATTGGATAAAATATCCAAAAACGAGCATATTGATCACCAGAAAAGAAAATATTTTAATAATTGAATCATTCATATTCCAATCGTCTATTCTATCTGGAATAATAATAATAACTAAACTATTCAAAATTATTGAAACGAACAGTATTTCTTTACGCAGTAAAGATAGAAAATGGTTGCTATCTTGCATGTATTTTTGTTGTTTGCTAAAGGTAATGATGTAAATTAAATATAAAATCTTTAATTTAGAATTTATTCAAAAGATAAGGAATCGGAAGCAAAATTTTAACTGGTATAATACTCTTAATTTACATAACCGTTTGAATATTCCGAGTAATTATTTACTTTATATATTTATGGAAATGAATAAGAGATTATAAATACAAAATATCTTCTCACAAAAATATCATCGGAGGAAAGCAATTTATGCTTAAAAATATGCGTTTTTTCATGCAAAAATTAATTAAAATGAAAGGGTACATCATTCTCCATACTACTACAAAGGAAACAGCGATACATTGACTAATAATAGGTGTTGATATTAAGATGCCCTTAAGATAACAATGGTTTTAAAATGGTATTATTAAAATTTTCAAGGCTCGTAATTATTTTTTTATTTAATTCTACAGTTTTGGTGCTGCTTTTCTATGTGTATATTTTTCAAAATTACAAATACCTATGCTTCTTACGTGGTATTGCTGTTACTTATGATAATTTTGGGATTCAAAATTTACTTTTTGCAGGCACAAGTAGCTATTTTTAACGACAATTAAATTAATAGCGCATGAAATTTTAAAAGGTTTTCTTTATTTTGCTACATTTTTAGACATTCGTTTAACAACAAAAAATAAAGTACAAGAAAAATACCTTAGGGTCACACTAACATCAGACCTAAAATGGTGTTAAAACGTTAGGACTATCTATTACGGTCCATTGAAGAAACTTGTGCCAATCATACGCACAGCGGGAAAATACTGGAACGAAAAAGTTAAGGAGGGGTATTGTTTTGCGCCAGTTATGCCACATCTTGAGTACGCTTTGAGACCTTGCGGAGAAGTAACTAATCTTAAAAACACCTAATCTTAACAGGGAGCCGAAGAAAGCTGCCGGTTTCGTTACAAATGATTATGAAAGAACGAGCAGTGAGCGTCACATTGTTATTGAATAGGCTTGGCTGGGAGCCACTGGAAGCACGAAGATTGAATGAGCGATTTAAACTGTTAGATAGACACCTAAAATCATTCGAGTTTAACGTTGAAATAAAAGGAATCATTTCACCTTCGTATTACATGGGTAGAACAGACAACGACGCCAGAATGCAATTTACAATGGAGCTACGAATAATGTGACAAAGATTACCCATGGTAATCTTCTTCGCATAATCATCTTCAATGAAGGGGGTGAGAAACGAGGTCATATGGGATGCAAAACTTTTTACTCAGCATTTCATTACATGATCATAGCATACACTTGAGAGAGAGAGAGAGGAAGGGAGAGAGTTTGAATTGGTGCTCTGTCGGCGGTGGCGGAAGTTTTACCTGCCCCTCAATAAAAAACTGTATTCCCCTTTTCCTCAATCACTCTACTCAATAAGTTCAATTCTTGGATTGGCTGGGCTTCCGCACACCTCCCCTTGGGGCGCCGTGTGGAGGTCCCTGAACGGCGCCTGCGAGGGCCCTGAAGGAAGCCACAGCGTCGCGCGCGAGTCGAGAGGAGCCGTAGGAAAAGAGTAAGTGCTCACTTCTCATCCACTCATCCCTTGTGATCCCTGTCCTACCCCCGCCAAGAATCCGAAGACGAATTTTTATGGGCAAAAAAGGAGAACATTCAACTTCCTTTATGTGGCATGTTAAGAGGTCGACCATTGAATTCAAAGCCGTATCTCACTTCCCTTCCACCGTTCCCGCGTGAGGATATCCTAGTTTCTCTCCTCACGACAACGTACGAGGTGTGCCTGGATACAAACAAAGTGATTTGAGGTGTACTTTCGTGTGCGCGTCAACATTTGTGCCCACATATCTGTGTAAGAAGTTTGGAAGGGGTTTTCAGACAAAAATATGTTATTGAAATAGTTGTAATAGTGAGAGTTGCACGATAGCGTTGAACAAAATAGATCGAAACGATGATTTTAGATCTTAATCGGTTATTGACAAATATATGGCATGAAAAACAACGAGGAATTTTCTGGCAATAATTTTGTAAAACCATAGGAAAAAAATGCTGATGAAGTTTATTAAGTTAATTTAATTACATTCTCTTCCGTTACTTTTAATTAAGATATTTTAGTAATTTTTTAGTCAAGACTTTAGTTTAATATGTTTGAAGCTGCATTGAAGAAACTTGGGTTCATCAAATGCACAGTGGGAATATACCTACTGAAATGAAAAAGTTAAGGAGAGGTATTGTTTATCGTTAGTTGTAGTTAGGTTAGAAACTTCCATGTTTTACCTCAATTCATTTTTAATGTTGCTATATAATAATCACTATTTAAGAAAGCGATTCATCCTACTCCTCTTAACATTTTGAATGACATTTTGGAAGTCTTGTAGCATTTTTTCGAAGGACAAGGAGAAATTGATTCTTCATTTGATAAAAATTCCATTTTTGAATTGAATAAACTTCGTCTTAACAAAAGGATCTCACTGAAAGAAATATGATCCATATTATAAAGGCTTCAGAAGGTAGATAAAAAACATTTTAGAAGCAAACTAATGGAAGAAAATAAACACCTTAATACATTAAATCTTAATGTACGTTTAGAATACTAGGAAATTTATTATTAGATAATTACTAACATTTATCTAATGCTAATAATTGAGATCCATAGGATTTATAACTTGCTAATTATACGAGAGATCAGATTAAAAACATGAGACTCAAATGAAAGTCGTGTGAAATTTGACAGTGTCCCTTGACATCATAGTGCGAAAGTCATTCGGGCACTTATTTCCAGACTTTTTGGCGATAGGGCTTTTCATTTGTACGCCAACCGGAGTTACTCACGCCTGGGTGGTATGGAAACTTAAAATTAGTAGTAATTTAAAGAAATTCTATAACTTCTTTTTTTTCAAAAACATTAGATTAACAGACGGTACAAACCTAAATCTATATCAATCCAGGTCACAAGATAGGTAGCCGGATGGTGACTTCAAGATAGGTACTCTCGCATTTTCCCTACACACATGCGAACCATTGTTTTACTCACTTTAAATTAACTGAAAATTCTCGTGAGTGGGAGTTCAAATTACGGAAATACAAAAAATAATTAATCCAAGATGAATTACGGCTTCCGAGCTAAGTACGTCCCAGACGTGACTCCACGAAAACGCCGAGATGTTGGTTACACCCAAGCAAGAGTGATAGGGATATTCTCTAGTTCCCTTAATGCTCGAAGGGTTATTCAAAGAATATGAAGTGAGACTTAAGCTACTTTTTAACATTCAACCTTTCCTTCCTGTATCTGAGTAACACTAAAATTGTTCTGTGCTGTTTTGTATGGAACTTTCTGTTTTCAGATTCAAGAACTATCGATATCTATCATATTTATGAAAACGTGAGTGCATATTTTTCTATATTTTCTTGGTTGCTTTTGGCACAGGACTGCATCTTACTATGCTGATGGTAGTTAACTAACGGCGGAGTTTTAACGGCCGACCACCCGTGACAAAAGTAGGCCTCAGTCGACATGGTAATATTGTTAAGAAATACGTGACAGACAGTAATCGTGTTGAAATATTTTTAAAATCTATAAACTGCAATTGGAATAGTTGCACAGTGTGCTCATCCGTCCCCTTTCAACCAGTGGGTGGGGAAAATGGTGCAATATTTCAGGGTGTACTTCCGTGTTTCACTATTTGCACCTCGGCAAGCATGAGCGCAACACGATTGAGCAATGAATTTCTCGACGCGATTTATTCTAATGAACGAAAAAAATTCCGAAGGCGTTCGAGCTGTAAATAAAAAAAATGTTTTTTCGTGAACCGGTGTGAACCGGAATTGAACCTGGCAATTCAACTGACAATATTTGCTTATAAAATGTGACGAAAAAAACGCTTGCTAATTTAACTCAATTAAAAATAAGATAGCAACATTTCTATTTGCTCCCGGAAATGTGTGGATCATTTGTGATTCACAAAATTAATGTTACTGTTGCATTGATTGACGGCACTAGTACCCCGCTTCACATTGCTTACATTTTTGTTAAGGTAATTTATTTTGGTGAAAACGGCATTCGCTTCAAGCGTTGATTAAAATATCGACTGTTTGACGCTCTAAGAGCAACCACACGAAAGGAAAAAATGAACTTCCTTTCATCCCCATCTTAATTTTTCCATTATGAGCCATTTTCCCACCATCGTGCGGTTTGAAAACGTTCTCGAACACCTCATTACAGTTCTCAACATTGCAGGTCTTACGCTTCAACCTGACGGATTGATCGGAACTGAGACTTACCCATTAAAAAAATCGCACATAACATTGAACCAAACCGGGATTTCACAACGGTAAAACTTAGAAATTCACTGCTCTAAAGTAATCAGAATACTTTCAACTTTATGGTGGCGCATAATGAAAGTTAAGAATAGAACACGCCACTGTTCTCCTTAACACGAGCGCTCAACTCGAGGATTGAATGTCCGTTCGCTTCATATGAAGCACCGCTCGCCCGCTCTGTTTGCTGGAGAAGAAGTAATCAAACTGCCAAGGAAGGAACCAGAAGAGAAAGGGAACGGGCAAATGGAATCCGATCATTTGTGACCCTGGAAACGAAGGAAGAACTAGCCTGGGGCGGAGGAGGGGAGTTGAACCATAACGGGCTATAGCTCTCCCGCCGCGCCGTACAGAACCAAAGGTCGTCCTTGATTTGGGAATTGTTAAAGAAATATGTAACCACTAAAGCCCTTTCAACTACCATCATAAGCTTTCCTTCGCATACACAGGGGGATCTCAAACCATTATGTACTTAATGAAAAAATCTGAAGTCCGATTCCACTCCAGCTCTTTAGACCTCCAATTCCTTCCCAACAGCCTTCTCGTTAGTAAGGGTTAGGGTAATGTAGCATCTATCCCAAGCTCTATAAACGATTATGAAGTATCCTGTAGTATTAGGCCTGACCCAAGAATTTTATGAGATAGGTTGAACGGGCATGATTTGTGGGACAGAAAAAATATTCAACCGGCACGGATCCGAAGAAACCTTTCTCCGATGGCAGATTCACGTTTTCTTGCACTTAAAATGATCCATTTCAATATTAATGCGCTTAAATAAACATTAGAGGCAGCACAAGACCCTGCGGCGTAAGAGTGTAATTCATTAGTCGGATTTACATAAGGATGTTGACTTCGATCAGAGTTTATTATCTAAGAGATATCATCGCACAATTAATAAAAGCATTAGTGAACTGAAGCAACGAATTCTCTTCCCCGTCCAAATATGTCTTCTCATTTCCTTGCGAAAATGGTGAAACTAATTTACTTTCTTATTTAAGAGCAGGCAGGATGAATAATCGTCAAACCGACCCGTCGGCATTGAGACAAAAGAGCACGAAGAATTGGTCGAGTTGGTGTAATTATAATTTTTTCGTTAACGTGCTGAACAAAATAATGCAATCAATAAATGTAATAATTATTTCGATTTTAGAACATGGCACTACTGCCGTTGAGAAAGAATTGACGGATAAAGGGAATCATGTTTTTGCTGTGGAGGTCAGCCTGGAAAAATCGAATCGATACCTTGGCAGGTAATAGTGTTAGGCATAGTCTTTCCGTCTATTCCAATTCCATTCAACTTAGATTCTAGGCGAGCGTCAATCTCACTCTTTTCGAAGACTTATTGGTTGTGATAGCACCGTCCTTTATGATTTGACGCCAAAACTGTTGAACGCCCGGAGACTTCCTAGAAGAGGATGTTGAAACAGGGGGCCGGGCTTCCCTACGCATATACGCCATCAACTTTCCACATCCGACCCAGGTCCAATTTAACCTCCCGTCCAATGCGACGCAAAATGACTTTCAGCGGACTCGCGCGCTCCCTGATAGGACACCTACCACCACGGAAGCGGTAGCTCTCGGCGGAAAATCCTCAGACGAAGGGGGGGGGGAGAGGGAGTGGGACTTGTGATACCTGCGATACAGCTGCGAAGACACTGGCGCGCGGTTGTAAAGGGAAGAAGAGTCCCAGAGGATAGGGAAGAGGGATAAGGAGCGATTGGAAGAAACTGGTGCTGATGGTGGTGAAGTGAAGGGATAGAAAGGGGGAAAGTAAACAAAAGCGGATTACGCCTTCTCCCTTGTAGGGGTTTCCCCCGAGGGCTCGCGGGATTCCAAGGTTTTTTTTCCTCTGTCTCCCTCTCTCCCGTTGAGATGATAGCGGGCGCAACGCTATCGATTGCCTGAACCAGTGAACTTCGACCTCTCCCGCCTTAACACGGCTAATTCGGTCATCCGCTTCCTCCTCCCTTTCCTCGCCGGTTCAAGGTTCTTCCCACCTCCCATCGAGCTCGTGAGCGAAAGCTAATCCATCTCTATTTCTCTTCCTTCGTTTTCATTTGACTTCTCATGCCGCTCACTCCTCAAAAGCAAAGATTACCTTCTATCACCTGTCCGCCGCAATGTTCCATTCCGGGATCCCCTATCTCCCTCCCCAAAGGTGGATATATTTTCAAGTGCTGATTAGGTTAGTCAGATTGGGAGATTGGCTGCCGGATAAATTGGAGAAATTTCATCGGTAACTATGACAGCGTTTTGGAATCTCTAAATATTACTATCTGCCTTTTCCTCACAAAATAAGTACTTAAGCCCGAAATACGTATGATTTGAAGAGGAAAATGTTGCTGTAAATTACTCATAAAGGGCGTTCATTATTTAAATTGATGCAAATCCTTGAGGAAATTTTCAATCTCATGGGAACGTCATTAAAAATCTGCGTTATTTCTTTAATTAGTTTTAAAGTAATGAATTGTTGATTTTGAACTTTGTTTAGATTTATTAAATAAGACAATAGGAAAGTGATTCATCCTGTGGCATACATAATTTATTAATGGATTCCTTTTATCTTTCCAAACTCTTTCATTGCACCTGATATTTTCGCAAAAATAGCCAGGAATTTCATATTAAACTTTATTGCGCCACCTTTAAATATTATTTTTTTGCGATCGGACCATGATTATTGTTATTTTAACTTTTAGAAAATTTGATAAGTTTGATTTAGCAATGATCTTATCTAAAACGGGTAATTTTTAGCGCAAAATAATATTTCCACTCACGGCAATATCGCGTCAAATATAACAGCGTTTTGAACTTCACTTTACAGGAAACCTAATATCGAGATTAATAAAAGAAAACTATAGTTAATTCATATTAAGATAGATTAAGCAAGAGCTATACAAGCATGTGAATTTTAAATTCCGATTGAAAAATTAACACGGTAAAAACTTACATTATCGGTTTTGAGTAAGGGGGACGATACATTTTTCATCAATAGTTGGAGTAACTCAAAGGAACTGATTCAAAATTCTATTTGGAAGTATTTGATTGTATGGGGGTCTTTTGTGTTAATCTACTCCGTCCTGTACACATGAGTACATAGAACAAATTGTTGAGGATATTGGCTGCCGTTCCCAACGGGAGTTGAAGAGATTGGGACAAGATCGGCGGAAGCGGAGAAAAATAAAATAACAGCTGCAAATCAATCTACGACCAAAGAAGAAGGCCCCATCCTGTACCATTTGGCTGCTCATACCAAGAGGAAAAATATAATATAAAAAATGAGGATGTCGCTGATGAATAAGAGTGGTGGAATATAAGATATCGGCCCTTGCCTGCTTTACCTAAGATATCGGCCTTGCCTGCCTGCCTTGCCTAAGATATCGGCCCTTGCCTATGGCCATAGGCTTTCGCCATTTAATGTTACGATCTGTGTGATAATGGACTACATTCGATTAAAATCTCACTGAAGTGATCGCGGTACGTCATATAATAAATCCCTCTACGAATTCAGCGACGCTTGGATGTTACAGTGTCACGAAGTAGTTTCTTCTTGATTATCGCAAAGCAAAACATTGTTCTTAGTAAGGCATGGTAGAATTTGTTGAATTATGCTATACGACATCGAAATGGTACCCGGGAAGTGTGTATGGCAGGAAGTGTTCCCAAACCAGACATAGACCGGAATAATGAAAACACAATTGGGTGAATCCGGGAATTCATTAACCGTCGCACAACCGTCGAAAACCGGGTAGTATTGTACGCCTCGAGTTCCAACTACAACTATTTTCTGGCCTACCTCAGGAAAGCGTTATGGGACTCGTTCTTATATACATAAACGACATCAGATAAAAAAAATCAAAATATTATAATTTTATGCTCGAAAAACCAAAAGCAAAGGAGTATATATCAATGTTACCGTAATTTATAGGGAAATGACAAGCAACACACAGCAAAATAGTTTTACACGATTTACATAGTATTTATGAATGGTGCACGGAATGGGGTCAAAAATTAAATAAAAAGACATTTACGGTTATGAACTTCTTAAAAAAGTAGAACAGGCGAATGAGCCTATACTTACTCACTCAGTGATATTCCAATTAGCGCTGTAGCCAAGTAAAGTACTAAAGCATAACAACTCATCATCTTATGGGTAAACATGCAATAAATGCGGTGCCACCTGGAAAAAGCTATCATTCGATGAGCGCATAATAGGATAAGCTAAAGAGGAAAAGCAAGGTACACATAATATTTCTCATTAATTTGACCACACGTAGAATATGCTGCGAGCATATGGGACTCAACTAAAAAAAATATTGATTAAAGAAGAAAAAAATACATAGAAAGGCAGCTTGTTTTGTTTAAAACTGTCATAAAAATACCCAGAGTGACAAACCACTATTACGTCAATTGGGATAGGAGTCGCTAGCAAATATAATACGACGATAGATTTAGCTCATTAAATAGATACCAACCGTTGGCTTGCGATAATGGAAGTTGGTTCATAGACAGTTGGGACAATGATTATAGAATTAGAGAAATAGCCGATGTCGAACCTATAGATTGAATAATTCGTTTTTCCATCACTAGATCTCCGACCAAAGCATAATGAGAGGAAAAAATAAAACATTCATGACCTCCTTCCATATTATTCACGGCTAGTGTCCTAATATGCCCTTTCCACAAGCCCTTGTGGGGTATTTTGTAGAAGAGAATACGTAAATATGGCTGGGATATATTTAGGTATGTTAATTCAGAATTACCCAAGTTAAGTGGTAAAGAATGATTAACATACCTATGCTAAAATGTACATTATAATCTCAGCTTTTAACAACACTCGCATTATTATTACGTGGCTTCACCCCTATTAATTCTAAATCAAGTCTAGCTCCATGTGAGTTAGCCACCTCTTCCTATCTCAGAAAAGGTCATTGCGCCATTATGACTTATTTATGTAGTCAAGAACTACGCAAATGCTAGCTTCAAAGTCAGCGTGAATGCCACTTCCAAGGAACAATTCCAACACACAATGCAGTTTTTATTCCATAAAATTTTACTCCACACCACCTCATCAGGAAGTGCCTCTATTACTTTGCCTACGTTTATTTTTTTTCAAGTGGAACGACTCATCAAAGTGTCCTAGGCACAGTAAGAGAGGTGGTGAGCTTCTTGCTGAACCACGTAATTCATGAGATCCCAGCAATGATAGGCGAGAGGGCTAGCATAGCTTATGGACACAAATCCGCCATAAGTGGAACTGGTTGAAAACGAAAAATAATTGAACGGTGAGTTAATTTCAAAAATATTTTAATTACTCTGATGCATCGTGACTGAACGTGATCGGTACAACAGCGTTCTGGATAAAGCGAAGATGGATTAAATAGTTCGGCTTTTCTTGGTCCGAAGGAGCAAAAGTAGGCCAAAGAAGCAACCAAATATATGAAGTTCTCATATTTATTATATTCATGTTTAGTAAATTGTTGCTTTCTTATAGTTGAAAAGTTCAGTCGAGACAAAAGAAGGGACCTAAGTCTTCTTTTATAGGGAACTAGATTGATGATGTATAGCGAGTTTATACGGCTTTTGGCAGTCTCTCGTATCATCTTCTCCAAGACTCTTTCTTTCTAATCTTCGTTTCCTATCTGTCTTTTTCCCATGCCCATGGTGACTTGCTTCATCCAATCTCCTGGTGGTCGTTCTCTTTTTATCCTCCCAGGTGGTGACCAGTTTAGTATTTTCTGTGGCCAACGGTTATCCTTCATCATTTTTAAATGTCCATATCATTTTAAGTGTCTTTTTCTCTATTTCTTAAGTGACTTTCTATCTGCATCATTTTCCTTATTATTTCATTTGTGATTCTTTCTAATCTTGATATTTTTCTGATTTTTCTTTGAAAATACATCTCTACGACCTCCAGTCTCAGTCCCGTGTCCCTTTATGTAATTTCTCAAGTTTCTGCTCCATAAAGATATTATGCTCTGAATGATTGTTTGGTGTATTGGATATTTTGCTTTTATTTTTATATTTTTTGAACATAATACACTATTTAATTTATTTACTGCATTTTTTCTTGATGTATTCTGCTTGGTATTTCTTTGTTACTCGTTCCCATTTTGCTATCGTAACTCTCAAGCATTTGTACTCGTTACAAATTTCGATGGCCTTTCTTTTCATTTTCAAATTTGTTCCATCCTTATTGATTATCATGCACTTTGTTTTGGATAATATTATTTTCAGACCAGTCTTAATTATATACTTCTACCAGTTTCCTCATCATATACCTCGCTACATATTTATTCATAGGTACTAAAATCTGATCATCTGCAAGAGGTAATGTATGTAGCAAATCACTATCTTTATTTATTCTCATTCCAGAACATTTGTTCTGTCATTCTTTCGGAATTTCATTGATATCAATTTAAAAAAGTGTAGTCGTTAAGCAAAACCCCTATCTTAATCCTTTATTTGGTTTCATTGACGGAGATAACCTACTTTTTATTTTTGTTGCTAAATATTTTTATGGCTATTTTTCGTTCATGTTTCTTTCATCTAAAATGCGATAGAGATTTTTGATAGGCACTGAGTCGTAGGCTTTTTCTAGCTCTCTAAATACCAAATGGGTCTCTCCATTTCCTGTTCAGATTTTTCGTCATTGGTTCTAACGTAAATAGGTTATCTACACAGGTCCTTCCTGCTGTAAATCAGCTTTGTTCTTTCCCCAATAGTTATTTCATGCTCTGGTCTCTCCTTTATTATACATCTAAACAGTCTTCCACAGGTAGCGATTACGATAATGTCCCTATAACTTTGAAGTTCTTTTTCGAACATTTTTTTTGTATTGATGTCAAATATGCCAACTTCCACTCATCTGGTGAGTCCTCTCCATTAAATATACATCTGTTAAAGACTTAAGTCAATTTTGGTAGCACTATTTCAAGAGGTACTGGAATACCTACTTTTATATTACCATTCCTGTAATTAAAATATTTGTTTTAATTTAAGACACAATTACGTAATTTTTAACTGGTGTTTGTGAGAATGATAAGATCGTAAAATTCTACTCTCATTCCAATTGATCATCAAAAGTTTTACGGTACCTAATAATATTCACTCACGTATTTCAGCCGCAAAATGACTGCAGTGAGCCGCTCGATACCAAATCTTTTATTTGTGCAGCTGTCATATACGGAAATTTTTACGGAATCAAACGAACGTCTTCTCCCCGAAAGAACCAACCATCCCTACGTCTAGCTCAAGTGCAGCCTTGGAGAGCTTAAATCAGGAGCTGCATAAGCAATTGTAGTGCATACATTAACAACTATTTGGTATTTAAATGAGGACGTGGTGAGGAATTTTTTTTCGATCTTCTTTTTCTTTCTTTTTCGTCGGTAGACTGATTAATGTAGGAAGGTAGTATGAATCCTCACAACCGCTACAAAATAAGAGCTCGTGAAATGCATTAATCTGACCCTTGGGATTCTGGTAGCCTCTAGCTCCTGAGTTTATTTCAACCTCAATAAGTCCCTAGGGGGCTTTTAAACCTACGACCGAATACATGAATTTTGACCACGGAAATAGGAAAGCAAGGGATGATTATCGTCAAGGGGAAGACATCGTGTGTAACCTAATTGCTTAAGTCTTTTCTTAACAGTGAATCCATTCTTGTTTAATTATTGCCTAAAACATTCAGTACAATTTTAAAGCATCAAATGCATACACTGCCACTAATTCGCGAGAATTTTCTGTTACTTGTTTTAAATATAAGTGGTGTAGTTACACTATTTTAATTCACTTACTTTATAAGATCCCTTACTCAAGTAAATTTTATGCACGAATGCCTTCTAAATATTATCTTTTCAAAAAAATGGATGATGTGAGCTAGTCCAAGATGTGCTTTTGGAAATAAAGAAAAGTAAAATAGTATTGCATAGGTAGTTCTTCATGATAAAAAGCATTTGCTGAATAAAATTTTGCAATTAAGAAGCCGTCCATTAATCAGTTGAGGTGATACGAGCAGGAAGGGCAAATGAAAAATCATAAAACCTCCCCTAGTTGTGGGGGGTGGGGGTCTGTGTATTACGTGGATTTTTATCGCACGCACGATTTAGACAAAGTATGCAGTTCGAATTGGATTTCACTCCATTCACGTAGGTAGGAACATTTCTCTTTGTTTATTTTGATTAGACGGCTCGTTATAGTTCGCTCGCATCGATGTTTCTTTTCAGACTTTTTAGTGGAACGACCCAGTAACCGTAAAGTCTTTATGGAATGCGATTGAGTAAATATCGATAGAGTTTTCTCTACTTCAGATTTTAGTGTACCTATATGCTTTTAGGAAGTTTTTATTGATCCAATCAGTACGATTTAAATGTTGAATGACATTTTTAAATGCACAGAGACTTGTAGACTTTGACAGATAAAATCATTAATACTGATAAAAGCAACACATTTTGCTGGAAACACACAATTAAATTGCTGTGTCTAATGGAAAAGTTTCAATAGGGAAAAGTGAGAAATTTTAAATGTTTTAATGCCGTAAATTTAAAATGAATACAAATACCTTTAAATCTGTTTCTTGTTTGTATTTTTATGAAGTGTTTATCTTCCTATAAATTAAGTTTAAATATTGAATGATATTTCTTACACTTCCTTCACTTGATAGACCCTGTTAGCTAAAATAATGAAAACAATTAAACAACGACTATGTAACAATATCTGTAAAAAAAAATATTCAAGCTAAGCTGAGTTAAAACAAGTAAAGTTTTAAATATTTTACTGTCGTAAATTTAAAATACATTAAAAATGTCTTTAACTAATTAAAGTGTTTCACTTACATTTTTGATTCCGACCTCCATTCCTTTTTCAAACAAACATTTTCTTTGACAAATGCAAAGGTTTTACACTACCCTGCACAGTAGTTCCCTAAAAGTAATTGGCGTCAGAATCTCCATCGGGAGGGCGGGTGCGTTTCCAGTTTCCCGAAGGGAGGGTGGGGGATATAGGACTAAAATGAATCACGCGACTATCGGGGCCCCCTGATGTAAAATATTTAATAATTATTAAAAAATAGATAACTCTAATCTCTCTCTCTCTATACGATGTAAATATTGACATGCTAAAACGGCTTTCGCGCTTCCGTGAGTCCAAAATGACTGGCAAGAGTACTGATGAACTTTCTTTGCAGAGTCAGCCGTAGATTGAAGGGCAGGAGACAAACGAAAGGTAGTTTACGTTTCGTCTGCTCCTCAGTAAAACGTCTGAAGAAGGCGTTTGTCCCCAGTGGAGCGGCTATTTAAATAGTGGAGTCACGTTAAAAAACGTTTTGGGGAAGGCCACGGGGAAGCCACACAAATTATTTTTCCAGTGAAGTACCGATGCTAAGAAACACAATATTAATAATGGATTCAAGCCACTACAAAAATCAATACAATGACGGAGATGTTGTGTCTGGTGGCACGAAAAGAGGTTTTCAGCTGTCGTCATCGCATGAAATAATTCCAAACCTGAGACAATAGCAGCGGAAATGACACAGTGCAGGACCTCAACATTTAAAATAGGGATTTGCAATACTAGGATGATTTTGATTGATATGCTAGGATTGTGTGAAGTAAGATGGAGAGGCATCGGAGATTATAAGAGCGATTGTTCCAGGCAATGTATTTTGATAAGGCGTGGTAACCGGATTAATGGATAGAAAATTGAATTGAGTAGTAATTATAGAGTGGGTGAGTGTTAAGAATATTTATAAAAGAGATAAAGTAGATCCAAAACTGCTAGTGGCAATGTCATGCAGACAGTTGTACATGCAAAACAGTAGTCACGAGAGAAAGGGGTAGAAATGTTTAATAATAAACTAGAGGAAATAATTGAGAATGTATCTGGAGGGAAATATGTAATTTCGTTGGGGATATAAGCGGAGTTGGGGGAAAGTGTGAGGAAGGAATGGGATTGTGGGATAGGACCACGAACTGACCACGATGAGTAAACAATTGAGATATGAGGAAGGAATAATTTCATTCTAACCAATTAATTTAATCCTAGCTAGGATGAATAATATACCATCAGAGGCAGACGCTTATATGAAAGACCTCTCGATTCACAGAAGGTTTCAGCAAGAATCTATTAAAGTTAGACACTGATTTACCATAAGAAGTAGACATAAGTTATATAGATCTAGAATTAGCGTCATTGATATGGAATAGCATTATGATTCGAGTCACAATATTGCGGTTATGAATGATGAATTTTAATTCAATAGGATTAAGGAGTAGAAGAATGATAAAGTTAAACGTAGAATTTGTAACGGGTATAAGAACGATGGAATAAAATGAAGCACTAATAAAATTCTAAGTTGAAGTAAAGAGATTGGACCTGGAGAGAGAAGGTGGAAATATATTTAAAAAAGGATTACGGAAGCTATATAAATTTTAATTTTAATTCCAGGTTATTTAAAAGCAGAAGAAGGAAAAAAGGAAACGTATAAAACTTGGAAAGAATTAGAAAGTCATGAATTGAAGGGGAGATGACAAGGGGGATGGAGAAGAAAATGGACTGGAAGGACTTGAGTACGGAGTTAGAGAGAAGAACGTCGCGAGAATTTAATAATAATGAAATCTTCACTAAAACAATATGACGAAAGAAATTTGGAATAAATCGCAGTGCAATTATAGTTGAAAATTTGAAAAATAGGGAAAAATAGACGAACTCAATCGAAGTTAAACGAATATCCACAATGTAAAATGTCAGCTCTTTTCCGACTATAGAAGATGAGGCAGCAAAATTGTGACAGAAACACGAAGAAGAAGTCTAGCCAAAATCGATTTTGACAAGAACCACGATCCCCATTTAAGAAATTGGTTTGACCATAAGTTTTATTTCACTCGAGGGAATAATGATCAATAGAAAATTACAAAACAGTTCAAAAGACTTATTTTTTGTGATCAGATCAGCTTTAGGAAGTGGAGAGATATGACGGTGCTGATGACGATAGAAGTTGACAATTCGCAACCGAACGCAATCCGCATTCTCAACGAAACGATAAATAAACACAAATTAAGGCATATTTCCGTTTTTGAGATTTATTAATCTCCTTTTTCATGGCTAGTGCTATAAAGTCACCTGTTACAAGCCTTTGCGGCGTACAAAGTACACCGCAATACACCGCACTACTTAATAGTTATGATACTTAATGTAATGGAAATCATATTTGGAGAGAGAATGGAAGCCTGTTTTGCCTGCTAGGGGACAACCTTTGTTTTATTCCCGTTGTTCGTGCAAGGCGGACCTAGGCTCTCGCATATGCGGCCAGTCAGAGTTGTCTGAGTGCTCCCCGTGGTGCGTGATGGTGAATCGCTACCCTTTTGGGCTCCAATCATTCTCTCGGCCCCTATTATGAACGATCCCACCACTTCCTGAGATTGGTTACAATCTGATAATTGCATTCGGTTACTTATCTCGACGGCGCTGCCATTTGGCTTATTTTCCAAAGTCGATATTTTACCCACCCCACGGACGGGAAATACATCATCATAAAAACAAAAACGGTCATTATATCGCGGTTGATAAAAAAACGCAACCATATTAAGGGAATAAAAGCGTCGAAATACATTCGAATGTCTGCTTTATTGATTACGGAAATAAAACTGTCAAAAAACTCTTGTAGATATAGGTATTACGACTATAATAGTTTGCACAGACGTTTGAAAACAGCATCGTCATTTAATAGCTTTCATAAAGATGAATACCGTGCATAGACTATTAATGCGTTTCGTTTTCCTGATCTTAAAACCATCGGTGCATATCTTTTCTTCTCAAAGACAACCCTTTGAAGACGAGGACCAAAGGAAGAAAACTAGAGAATGCCGTTCGTTTAAAGAGAATGAATAAATATTCACCCAAAAAAGAACAGGTGAGTGCTAAAAAAACAATTACTCCTAAGGCATACCCACTTTTAAATCCACTACTTTTTTGGCGTTCAATGAGATAGATTTTCATTAAATAGGTAATACCATGAATAAGACCATGACTAACAATCGGTTATGGTTTCATTTAATTATGATTTACTTATTTCCAATTACTACTTCCAAAATACTCTTCCACCAAATTATGGGAGCTGCATTTGAAAAAAAATATTTTATAACAATTCTTCACGACATTTTTACGCTGTAATTTGGATGAATTGAGTAACCAAGTTGCTAATTATAATATTTGAAACGAATATCAGACACATAATGGAGATTAACTTACCAACCTTTTTCTTTGCATGTTTTGTACACTTGATACATCAAAAGAAATTCGTATCGTATGCGCTGAGTGACGGTAGCCATAAATATTTACCCGTGATGAATTACGATATGGTTGTCACTGCCATAGGCGAATTCATATAAAAACAAAGAAAAGCAGGTCAGACTTCAAGTCAAGTAACTGCAAAATATCCCACGAGAAAGTGACCTAGAAAGAAATATTACTGTCATTTAAACTTTGAACTCAACACCGTATCTCATCGTATGATTCCCATTCTGATGCAAATTTTCCTCCGACATATTTTCTTTTAAGCGATAGTGAAATATATTATATTAATCACGCATTTTGTCTAATTTATCAGAACGATAAAGAAAGAATGATAAAATAAATTATTTTCAATCTCTTTACTTGCAGTCCAAGAATGCATACTCCATCGTCTGTGTTTTTACAAAGCTTCTTTAAATTACGTACGAAAAACATGAAAACACGCTTTTGAATGGATTTTGGAAAGATAATCTCGAAAAAAGCTGAAGCACATCATTCTATTCCCGTAAGCTCGTTTACCCTCCGTGCTATCTACTATTCGGCTATTCCCGGGAAGGTTAATAATGTATTGAAAACCGTTGACCTTGACGCAAGAGCCTTTATTTAAGAATGGGAGACGCATTGGGGTGGAGGGATGAAGATTTAAGGGCGTGTCTCGGAAGTTTTAAAGGAAGAAAGGGAAATTTCAAAGCGGCCAAGTTTCCCTCAGTGAAGAAAGGATTTACCGAGCCATGAATCGCGTTCTTTTCTTTGGTTATGAAAAGGCGACTATGGGCTGAATGAATAAATGAATTCTCACGCACCAAAGGGGGTCGCTGGCGGAAGAGGAAAACTTGGATGCCGCCTACCTCATCACCCAGGCTGAATGGAAGGGCTGGTTCCGCCTCTCAGTAGGGATGATGAAGGGGAATGTACATTGACATCTACGAACACATAGCCCACAGCGAGACTTCACTCGAGGGAGGGTGACGTAACGAACCTTCACGTAGAAAATAGGTACAGTTCAATCAATACCTATATTTGGTAGCATCTAGGTATTGCACCGCGAGTGAATTAGGACTTGAATCCTGATTCCGATTCTATTTTCCCAATACAAATGCAAATGACGCTCTCAAAAATATTACGATTCATTTTATTATTTTATTTTCATACTTACAGTGTTAGCACTTGTTTAATACATAATTTTGTTTTACTCACGAACCATGTTTCAAATTTGGGTCATCATCATGTTATAACAATGGGTATCCATACACAATCAAAATCACAGTAATCAACCGGAGGGTCGGTTTGGTAGGCGACTGGATACCTCACACAGTAGGTACTAAGAAAGGGAAAGTTCTAACTTCAATTGTAAAATTCAGAAGAGTTATTCGAGAGAAATGAGAATGATATGCTCGAAATGTCCGGTAATATCTTTCAACTAATATATCAAAGCTTTTTGTATGGAAGCAATTATGTCACCATTATGAATCAAAAATCCCTATCTCACCCAGTACTAAGCCCAACGGCGTGTGAAATTCACACATAAGGGTAGTGGGGGGGGGGGGCAGTCCATTTCCCTA